>SNQJ01S0061276.1:0-20966 GCA_010110895.2 Picea sitchensis | reverse complement strand
TTAAAATTAAAGTATTACCGACTCATTTGTTAAAAAATAAAAATAAAATGCTACACCATTCCATTTTCAATTAAATTTTTTTATATATAACAAGTGTTGTGTGGCAGCATAGTCCCTGCCAAGCAGCTTACAAGGTAAATTTTGGAAAATGGGGTCGAATTGTAAATGAAGGAAGTGTTTGGTGAAAAAGTATATCATGGAAGTGTTGTGTGCAACATGTATATCACGAAACATGAGGGCATAAGAAATCGATAGCGCTAAGTTGCAACGAATTGTAGAGTACGAAAGTTTTGGGTGCAAGATTTATAATAGTGCCAACCCAGGGGCAATAAGCGAACTAACCCGCCTATCACAGAACATGGGGCATAAAATTTTGGTAGCGCTAAGGTGCGACCCCGCGGAGAGATAATTGGCTAAGTGTTGAAAGGAACTGCGGTTAGTCGGGCTCATGATGTGACGATATAGGACCAATCGACGAGTTCGAAAAAGTCAGGTTCAAATTTAAATATATTTATATTAATGTATCTTAATAGATAATTTGTGGTCCAAATGTAAACCATGTTCCAATATGTGGATGAATTGTAGACCACAAAAGTTTTGGGTGCAAGATGTATATGGCAAAACTATAGATGACGCAAGTTTTGGGTGCAAGATCTATAATAGCGCCAACCCCGGGGTCGGTCGAGCTCTCGTAAATCGTTGTTGAATACGTTTTTTGGTTGTTAATGCCAATAAGAAAACCTGTGCACTGAGTTGTCACGAGTAGAAGCATAATATATATACAATTTTAAAGGTGGGGCCTTACGTCTCCTCAGGAACCCTTGTCACCCTATTTTGAAGCTCGTCCAACCGTTTTTCCCCTCTAATCTCTCTTTCTTGTTACCTAGCCGTTTTTCCGAAAATGTCCCAATGTGCGCGTTGGCAGATGCATCGGTTCACATTTGCGCTCGTGCTTTTATATCGTGACTCCGACCGACCACAAACCAATCGATGCCTAGCCATGTTTCAAATCATGGATTCCCGGATAGGCGGGCTCTATAATCAAGTTCGAATTGTAAATGACACAAGTTTATGGTGCAAAATGCATATCACGGAAGTGTTATGTGCAACATGTATATCACAGAACAAGGGGCGTAAGAAATCGATAGAGTTAAGTTGTGACGAATTGTAGAGTACGGAAGTTTTGGGTGCAAGATGTATATCGCACACTTGTAGATGCCGAAAGTTTTGGGTGCAAGATTTATAATAACGCCAACCTGAGGGTCAGTAGGACTCCCATAAATTGTTGTTGAATATGTATATCACGAAACAAGGGGAATAAAAATTCGATACTGCTAAGTCGCGACCCTGTGAAGAGATAATTGGCTTAGTGTTGAAAGGAATTGCATTCAGTCGGGCTCATGATGTGGCGATATAGGACCAATCAACGAGTTCGAAAAAAGTCAGGTTCAAGTTTAAATATATTAATTTAAATTGTATTTATATTAATGTATATTAATAGATCATTTGTGGTAGAAATGCAAACCATGTTCCAATATGTTGACGAATTGTATACCATAGAAGTTTTGGGTGCAAGATGTATATGGTGGAACTGTACATGACGCAAGTTTTGGGTGCAAGATCTATAATAGTGCCAACTCAGGGGTCGGTTGGGCTCCCATAAATCGTTGTTCAATATGTTTTTTCCTTGTTAATGCCAATAAGAGAACCTGTGCACTGAGTTGTCACCAGTAAAAGAAAAATGAATTTGAATTGAAGATGGCATGAATACCCTCTCCGTGTTACACATTTTTCACTGAAATGTTCCGATATATACAATTTGACAGGCAAGGCCTTACGTCTCCTCAGGAACCCTTGTCACCCTATTTTGAAACCTGTCCGGCCGCTTTTCATAGTTGAAACATACAGAAAATATCTTGCTAGGAAATGAATTATCTATTGCAGATTTGAATATATTGGACCTTCTTTTCCCTCTTCTATACTCAACCAAATTCCCGTTTGTTTTTCCACTCTACTCTCTCTTTCTCGTTACTTAGTCCTTTTTCTGAAAATGTCCCAATGCACATTGGTGGGCGCATCCATTCAAATTTGCGCTCGTGCTTTTATATCATGACTTCGACCGACCACTAGCCATTTGATGCCTAGCCACTTTTCAGATCGTGGATTCTTGGGTAGGCAGGCTCTATAACCGGGGTCGAATTGTAAATGACGCAAGTGTTTGGTGAAAATTTTATATCACGTAAGTGTTGTGTGCAACATGTATATAATAGAATAGGGGGGCATACGAAATCGATAGCGCTAAGTTGAGATGAATTGTAGAGTATAGAAGTTGTGGGTGCAGGATGTATATCACGCACTTGTAGATGACAGAAGTTTTGGGTGTAATATTTATAATAGCACCAACCTAGGGGTCGGTCAGACTCCCGTAAATCGCTATTGAATACGTATATCATGGAACAAGGGGCATAAAAATTCGATAGCGCTAAGTCACGACCCCGCGGAGAGATAATTGGCTAAGTGTTGAAAGGAACTGTGATCGGTCGGGCTCATGATGTGAAGATATAGGACCAATCCCTAACCTGAGGGTCGTTCGGGCTCCCATAAATTGCTATTGAATATGTTATTTTCTTGTTAATTCCAATAAGCAAAGCTGTGTACTAAGTTGTCACTAGTGAAAGAAGAATGAATTTGAATTGAGGATGGCAGGAACACCCTCTTCATGTTACACATTTTGCACTGAAATGTTTCGATATATACAATTTGACAGTCTGGGCCTTATGTCTCCTCAGGAACCCTTTCCACCCTATTTTGAATCCCGTCCAACCACTTTCCACGAGTATTTTTGTTCCCACCACCTTCACACTTCTTTACAAGTATATGCAATAAGTATATAACTTCTCTGGAAACATGCAGAAAAGATATTTCGAGCAAATGGGATATCTATCACAGATGTGAATATATTTACCCTTCTTTTCCGTCTTCTATACTTTATCTTTTATCACGGAATTGTTGGGTGAAAAATGTATATGACGAAAGTGTTGGGTGCAAGATGTATATAACGGAACACGCAGGATAAGAATGCGATAGCGCTAAGTTGGGACGTCGCGGTGAGATATTTGGCCAAGTGTTGAAAGGAACGGTCGTCGTTCGGTTTCTTGATGTGAAGATATAGATGGAAATGAGGATTTGACAGTCCGCTAACCAATCAACCCTTGGACAATCTAGGAGCCTGAGAAAGTCATGTTCAAGTTTAAAGGGATGTTGTTTATGTTTATTTAAAATGTATCCATATTAATGTATCTTACTAGATTATTTGTGGTCCAAATGTAAATCATGTTCGAATTTGAATGGTGTTTTGTTCTTTTATATCGTGACTCCGATCGACCACTACCCATTCGTTGCCTAGCCACTTTTCAGATCACGGATTCCCTGGGTAGGCGGGCTCTATAACCGAGGTTGAATTGTAAATGATGCAAGTGCTTGGTGAAAAATTTATATCATGAAAGTGTTGTGTGAAACATTTATATCACAAAATAGGGGGGCATAAGAAATCAATAGCGCTAAGTCATGACGAATTGTAGAGTACGAAAATTTTGGGTGCAGGATGTATATCACACACTTGTAGATGATGAAAGTTTTGGGTGCAAGATTTATAATAGCGCCAACCCAGGGGTCAATCAGACTCTCGTAAATCATTGTTGAATACATATATCATGGAACATGGGGCATAAAAAATCGATAGTGCTAAGTCGCGACCCTGCGGAGAGATAATTGGCTAAGTGTTGAAAGGAACTGCAATTGGTCGGGCTCATGATGTGACGATATAGGACCAATCCCCAACCCGAGGGTCAGTCGGGCTCCCATAAATCGTTGTTGAATACGTTATTTTCTTGTTAATGCCAATACAAAAAGTTGTGCACTGATTTGTCACTAGGGAAAGAAGAATGAATTTGAATTGAGGATGGCAAGAATACCCTCTTCTTGTTAAACATTTTGCAATGAAATTTTTTGATACATAATATTTGACAGTCGGGGCCTTATGTTTCCTCGGGAACCCTTTCCACCCTATTTTGAAGCCTGTTCGATCACTTTCCACAGATATTTATGTGCCCGCCACCTTCGCACTTCTTTCCAAGTATATGTAATAAGTATATAACTTCTCCAGAAACATGCAAAAAAGATCTTGCAAGCAAATGGGATATCTATCATAGATGTGAATATATTAACCCTTCTTTTCCGTCTTCTATAATTTATCTTTTATCACAGAATTGTTGGGTGAAAAATGTATATGATGGAAGTGTTGGGTGCAAGATGTATATAACAGAACACGTGGGATAAGAATGTGATAGTGTTAAGTTGGGATGTCGCAGTGAGATATTTGGCCAAGTGTTGAAAGGGAGGATTGTTGGTCGGGTTCCTAATTTGAAGATATAGATGGAAATGAGGATTTGACAGTCTACTAACCGATCAACCCATGAACAATCCAGGAGCCCGAGAAAGTCAGGTTCAAGTATAAAGGGATTTTGTTTATGTTTATTTAAAATGTATCCATATCAATGTATCTTAATAGATTATTTGTGGTCCAAATGTAAACCATGTTTGAATTTGAATGATGTTTTGTGCTTTTATATCATGACTCCGACCGACTGCTATCCATTTGATGCCTAGCCACTTTTCAGATCATGGATTCCCGGGTAAGCAGGCTCTATAATCGGGGTCGAATTGTAAATGACGCAAGTTTTTGGTGCAAAATTTATATCATGAAAGTGTTGTGTGCAACATGTATATCACGGAACAGGGCGCATAAAAAATCGATAGTGCTAAGTTGCGACGAATTGTAGAGTATGGAAGTTTTGGGTGCCATATGTATATCACGCACTTGTAGATGAAGAAATTTTTGGGTGCAATATTTATAATAGCACCAACCCAGGGGTTGGTCGGACTCCCATAAATCGTTGTTGAATACGTATATCATGGAACAAGGGGCATACAAATTCCATAGCGCAAAGTTGTGACCCCGCGGAGACATAATTGAATAAGTGTTGAAAGGAACTGTGGTAGGTCGGGCTTATGATGCGACGATATAGGACCAATCCCCAAACTAGGGGTCGGTTGGGCTCCTGTAAATCCTTGTTGAATACATTATTTTCTTGTTAATGCCAACAAGAAAAGTTGTGCACTGAGTTGTCACTAGTGAAAGCATAATGAATTTGAATTGACAATGGCGGGAACACCTTCTTCGTGTTACACATTTTGCACTGAAATGTTTTGATATATACAATTTGACAGTTGGGGCCTTATGTCTCCTCGGGAACCCTTGCCACCCTATTTTGAAGCCCATATGACCGCTTTCCATGGGTATTTATGTGCCCGCCACCTTCACACTTCTTTCCAAGTATATGCAATAAGTATATAAATTCTCCAAAAACATACAGAAAAGATATTGCAAGCAAATGGGATATCTATCACAGATGTCAATATATTAACCCTTCTTTTTCTTCTTCTATACTTTATCTTTTATCACAGAATTGTTGGGTGCAAAATGTATACAATGGAAGTGTTGGGTGCAAGATGTATATAACAGAACATGCAGGATAAGAATGTGATAGAGCTAAGTTGGGACATCGCGGTGAGATATTTGGCCAAGTGTTGAAAGGGATGGTCGTTGGTCGGGTTCCTGATTTGAAGATATATATGGAAATGAGGATTTGACAGTCCACTAACCGATCAACCCGCGGACAATCCAGGAGCCCGAGAAAGTGAGATTCAAGTTTAAAGGGATTTTGTTTATGTTTATTTAAAATGTATCCATATTAATGTATCTTACTAGATTATTTGTGGTCCAAATGTAAACCATGTTTGAATTTCAATGGTGTTTTGAGCTCGAATTTTTTTGCTCAAACCTACAAGGAACAGAGAATAAAATATATGATTTTACATTTTGTATATCGAAGAATATTCTGAAATATAGGAAGCAACAATATATGCATAATATAGAATAGGAACATGTACAACAAAATGAGTTAATTTTATGAAGAAATAAAAATTTTAAATAACAACACCAAGCATTGAATATCAGCATAGAACAACCCCAAATATTTATATTTAGATAAACTGGGTCACAAAATACATTTGAGAATATTTCCCAAAAAACGTTGTCTTCGAATTTGTAAAAAAAACTATAGTTCAGTACATATTTTGTGAAATAAAAATGTGTTTTCCAGAATGACTCTGATTGGGACTGTCACAGACTACAAAGCAAAGATGTACAAGAATGAAGTTTGTAGAAAGAAGAAATTCAACGATGGAAAACAACAAAACCTGGCAAGAAGAAAGAGAAAATTTTCAGATCTGGGTTAAAGCTTTGTTAGAATAAGTGGATGAAGACAGAAGAATGTAATCGGTATAAACTTACTATGATGGTGTCTCATGCCTTGTCATATGTTCGTTGATGTCCTTTTATGGCTTTCCTCAGCTTTGACCTTCATTGGTAATCTGGTCGACAACCTTTTTCAACCATTCTTCAAAGTAGCTCCTCATGGGAGCCACATTCATTTCATGTTGTATTTATATATTGAAGAATTCACTTTCCAAGTCCCTTAGATCAATAGACAAGTTGTGTAATGATTCTTGAATATTTTTGTTTCTAATTTCATAACCGACTAGCCAAGTTTTCATGTCATCTTCACCATATTCAAGAACACCATAGAAATTTTCCAATGACAGTCTTTTATAGATATGAACTTGTCATCAAATGCTTTCTTGGTTAAAAACAACGAGTTTAATATCAATTTCGGGTCCTGGACTTCATTGGTGCTAGCAACTAGATATATATCAGTTAGCTTCTTGAATAATTTGTCTCTTTTAGATATGGTCTGGATACATTCTTGAATGATACCAATCAGGTTCTTTACCTTTTCTTTCCAGCATGCGTTTAGCTTGTCTATTCGATCCAGGGAAGGGAGATCCTCCTGTCTTCTTCTGAATTCTGTCATACTGGTAACTTCAACACCAAATGGTAAAAATGCATCGAGATAAAAACCTTGCTCATTCTTGAGATCTTCTTGCAGATACTCATGAAAAGCATGCACTCTTGTTCCAAAAGAGACCATATTCTTTAACATCTCCCAAGATTCTGTTATTAATTCCATTCTTCTGTTTATATTATTTTCCACATAGCCTCGGGCCGATGTGATAAGACTTTCTGATCCTTTTAACTTTGGCACAAGTGAGGTGGACCTGAACATTGCGAAAGGAGTAGCAAACAGTGGAAGAGGCATTAGAGTTGCCTCCAATTCTTTGATTCGCATATTTAACATGAGGTTTTATGTTTCAAGGCTACTAATAGAGTTGTCTAGAGCATCTCCAGTTGCTCAGTGCATCTTGTATATCTAGGAAGGGCACATGTTGTGTAGGTTGATCTCTAAACGAGATGTCCCTTTCTTATTCTTTACATCTTTGTTTTCAATAATCATTTTTTTTTATTCGCTGTCAAAAACAACGCTCTGAAATGAAAAAGACTCTTCTTCGTCCAATGTATCTATGCCAATTATTTCCATCCCAGGATTGTGAGGAGAATTTCTCTCTAGGTGATCGTCGACGGGGAACATTTTTTCAAAGTCAATTTCTAGTTCCATATCTTCGAGGGAGATATAGTAGATATCAATTTCTCCCCTTGGTCCCTCCTGTTCTTGGACTATTGTTTTCCGTTTTTTTCCCATGGGAAGCTTGTGACAACAATCAATTTTTTTAGAGGGAGGGTTCTTATCTCCTCCTCTGCCTGAAGAACTATGTGTGACTTTGTTACTTGGGTAAGTCGTTGGAGTACTGCTACGAGATGTTGTGGTCTTGGCTGTGGCTGTCAGGGATTGGGTACTTTTTTCACCTAGGTCTTTTCGGTTCTGCTTGTGTGAATCATTAGTATTGGTATGGAGTCCATTCAGGATAGTGTAAGTGAAAGAACTATTGAAGTGGTTCTTGACCATGAAATCCTGGACTTTCCAAGTCATAGAGATGAATTGTCCTTTCCTTTTTTCATGGAAAAAATGCAACCAATAGATGTACTCCCTTGTTATTCCAGCAAAAAACATTGTACCAGATATGTGACATGGAAGGAAGCAAGGATTTTGTTTAGACCCAAAAATCCTTATAACATTATAGTTCTCCATTTATTCTACTGTGCCCTTCATATCCAGGAAGATTTTCGTCTGGCCAGAAAACCGGGGAAAATACTTTCCAAATATCAATGCTTTAAAAACTGAAACAAAATAATTAAAGACCTTACAAAATTGTTAGCAAGTGTCGTGTCTCCATAATTTCTGGCATGAGAATGTTACTGGGTCAAATTCAGATTTCAACTTCCTACACATAGATGGTCCAGGAAATGGATAGCAATTCGGCACAACGAAAATAAAATAAGATGACATAAAGAATTTATTATGCCTCCTGTATTGCAATAACTGGGAAGATATTTGAATGGAAATCAACTTGTGAAAATGGAATATGGTTTGTTTCTTGACCGTAAAATATGAAATATACAGAATCATATGATAGATGCCGGTTGTACTTTCTTATCTCGTTGTCCTCGTGAAAATCCATGCAATTTCCGGAAAAAGGTTTTTACATGCACTAACCTGTAGTATGGCCATGTCTCGGGGAGTGGACGTTGGGTCCTGTAATAACTTTGGCAAGAGGTCTAATTCATTACCATGCTTCTTTAAGAATTGTTTGCAATTCTCACCCTTGAAAGTAGGCGTTGGGTTGGGAAGTGTTAACATATTTCGAAATACTTTAGGAGATAGGGAGATTTGGAAATGGTCACCCATTTGGGCAATCCACTAGTTTGGAATATAGTTCTCGGGGCAGCACATGACCAAGTCCTTAAAGTGAAAAAAATCGAGGATACAATCTGCCATTGCACCTTCATATGTCGAGATAACTTTCATCTGAGCAGAAGTGGACGAGTAGTAGTCATAAGATATGGACCACTGAAAACATTGGTCCTCGTGCCCAAAAATATTCAGGGTGTCTCCATAGACATGTTGTCGAGCTGCAACCATAAGGTGATGAAAACCTTCCTTTGCTCCTCATTGTATTTAAAATGGACGCTGCAACATCATAATATAATCTCTGGTAAATCTTGGTTCAATGTGTTTTAATGGCAGATGTCCTCGACCTTTTTTTCCTTTTAATTCCAATCTTTTCAAAGTTAATAAAAGCGTCATCAATTTGGATTGGGAAAGTGTGCGAAGATGGCAGGGAAATGGAGAAACTATTGAAAAGAGGGGAAAACATTGACAGCTGTGTAATATACCTGGATCTTGACAAAAGCAGGTTCAAGTCATAAGATAATTTTTTTATATTTGCTTGAACAATTTTCATATTATTTTATTTTATTACTGTTCTCTGTGGCCCAAATGCAAACTATGTTCAAATTGGAATGGTGGAGCAACATTTTCAATGCAAGCAGAGTCTCAAATATGCAAACCTGTAAGGTTCAAAAATGATATGCACAATACTAAAGAGTGGCATCATGTGAACACCTTTGTTGATGACAACGGGCCAACACAATATCGAATTCTTGCTACGATGATGCCTTAAAAAAACCAAAACAACCATCATTTTTTTGCGAATTCAAGATTGACAAAGGAAACTAATCAGATTCCATAATATTCTCCCATAAATGCATTTTAATGGGAGATTACCTCGATCTTTTCACTTATTACTACCAATTGTTTCGAACATATGTGGTGATCTATCACCAGTAAAATCATAATTAATGTGTATTGGGAAGGGGCGAACGCGCCAGGCATGGAGGAGAATTAAATATGCTTTGGTAGTTTTTTGAACCTGGGAGTCTGTGGTGGAATTGTAGATCACCCAAGTTTTGGATGGAAGATGTATACTCAGAACACGGGGAATGAGAGTTTGATAACGCGTACCCGGGAACCTGCGGCCATAAAATTTGCTAAGGAAATGAAAGTGCTCGGTCAGACTCATGATGTCAAGATATAGATGGATATATAATTTGTGAGTTTGATAAAGAGTGAGGCTTGTGAGTTTGAGGAGTCTGGGGTCGAATTGTAGATAAGCATAGTTTTGGATGCAATATGTATATCCGAACATGGGGCATGGGAGTTTGATAATGAATTGGGCGGAACCCGCGGCCATAAAATTGGCTAACTATGGAAACGAACTGGGAAAAATATCAAAAGATGTTGGGAAAAATAAGTCGCAAGCTTTGAGTCTGGGTCAAATTGTAGATCACCGAAGTTTCAGGCGCAAGATGTATAATGCACACACAGGGAATGAGAGTTCGATGGCGCCTAAGCAAGAACCCGCAGCCATAAAATTCGCGAACTATGAAAACGAATGACGTTCGGTCGGACTCGTGATGTAAAGATATAGATGGACATGGAATCTGTCACTCTGCCATCCTGGGAACCCGCAAGCATAGACATGGGACTAAGTATAGAATCAGAAATGGATAATAGAGGGGAAGAAAAAAAGGGAGAATGGATAAGTATAGAAGAGGGAAAAGAAAGGGAGGTAAGAACTGTATGCCTCATAGTACAGAGAACACAATCGACATGAAAGCAAACTGCTACATAGGAACACATGAAAAGAAAAGATGGAGTACAAATTTATTTATTTCAAGATAGAAGCACAGAAAATATAATTGACACGAAGACAAGTTAATGTATAGGAGGAAAAAAAAAAAAAAACTGCAAACCAGTTCAAAAAATACAAACAGAGTAAACGAAAAACTATTGGATATGTAACACGGGTAGAAATACACACCTTTGCATGGATTCTTCTACATTTCTGGTTAGGAGTTATTTGCGGTGTCTAGTTTTCCAGATTGTTTCTATGAACAAAATCACAAAACAAAACAGACATGAACATAAGTTGACATGTAAAGAAAAAGGCAAGTACTATGTACATAGACTAAATAAAATAGAATAAGAGGAATAGAGTAACAAATAGTGTTAGAAGAATGTGCCTTCTTTTTTTTTGTGACCAAAATCAATTACAAACTAGGGAAAACTAAGAAGTTGGATATCTCGATTTTCTGCAACAAGATAGACAGATATGATTTGAAGCATAGAAATATGATTCTGCAATATGCTCGATGTATATTTCATAATTAAAGTGCAACACCAACTATATGGTGACTAGACCAATATGTGTACAAACCAGGGAAAACTAAGAAGTTGGATAATTTGGTTTTCTGCAACAAGCTAGACAAATATGCTTTGAAACATAGAAATATAACATTGCAATATGTTTGATGTATATCTCATAATTCAAGTGCAATACCAATTTTATCGTGATCAGACCTGTATGTGTCTAAGATAAATATGTTGTATTGAGGAATGGGCACATTTGACCATAGATGGTCAATAAGCGCATTTTGTACATGTCTTGTGTTGTTCAAAAGAAAGAAGAGACTGTATTTGCACATGTAGTTTTCAAATTCTTTTGTTCTGGCATTATTTTTAGCATGTCAATATTGAAGTCTCCTACAAGAACAATGGTACTGTTCAGATGAAAATGGTATAATGCATTGGAAAGAACATGTAGTATGTTGGAGAATGTTGCATGGGGAGCAACATACAAATTCAGTATTGCAATTTATGTTCCATGGAAAAATATTTTTGCAAGCACCATCTCAACATTCTTTTCTTTGAAATGTATATGCTCTAGAATTGGTACATGTTTTTTCACCAATATCATCACCCCATGTGTAATGTAACTTGATATGCAATTGTGATTTGGAAATTGTTTGTTTTGCATGCATAATGCCTTGTATGTTTCCTGCAAGCACAGAATATCAGATTCCATTGTATCATAGTCATTGAGTATATCATCCATGTGTGCATGTAAGTTGCATGTGTTAAGCGAGAGAATTGATACAGATGAGTTTGTTTGTATGAATTGGTAATCATACTACAGATGACATTTTGCGGTAGTCCTGAGGCGTTCCATTTCAATATCAACTTTCTATTTGACTTTGAAATTATCTTTTGTAAGAGGAATTAATAAATACAAGGAGTCTATGCTTCTGACATGGGACAATGTTGTGTATACAAGTCCATGTATTCGAATTCCAGCAGGATGAAATGCAACACTTTCAAGTGTTAGTCCTTGCGATCTGTGGACTATACGTGCACATGCAATTTTAATTGGAATCCGTTTTCGAATCTTCAGTCAACCTGTCTTTGTTGATGTCGATATTGGCTTTGATATTCGCAATATAGGTGTCCAATCACTTGTAGTGTTTGAATTATATAGATAAGCCAACTTGTTTGCTTGTCGCTTGCCTATATGCGGTTCATGGAACTTAATCCAAAGGGCATCAATTTTTTCTGTTTTGGTATAGCCTTTGAGTATTCCATCTACACCATTGAACAAGCCATCCCATGAATCATAGTTGCAGGCATATATTTCAACCAACATTTCTAATTTCAGGACAAGCTGCAAAGGTAAAGTGGATGTATGTTCATGACATGTCACATTTCCATGGTTGTCTTCTTCCAGGTCAATTGAATTGATGATGGTATCATCACCAGGCATGAGTGATGGCATGTACCTATTATTCATTGCAACATCCTTATTTGTGTAGAACATGTAAGGGAAGGTTGGGCCTGTTGGTGCAGGTCGCAACCACCTCGAATTGATATATGTTAAGTCATCATGTGTTTGGTTGTTTGTCCACATTCTATTCAGAATTGCAATAAATGATTCATCTGTCTGGCACATTTTAGTATGCAAGTCAAAGCATTTAATATTGTCTCTCTAGAAGTCATGCATCACTATTTGCATGTTAACCATAGGTTGTTCAAATATCAAAGAATCTTGGATCGGATGTGCCTGGTAAAGATCCCCACAGAATATCATGTCAATGTTTCCAAAGTATTTTTTGGGCACATGTTTTATGCTTCTTAGTCAGTTGTCAATGGAATACAAGAAGAGAATTCCAATCAAAGATGCATCATCTATAAAGACAAGTTGGAGTTCATAATAAATATTAGACAAGGTATCTAACATTTCCTTGCTAAGTGGAAGAAATTGTGACTTGTTAAAAGGCATTAAAAATGCAGAGTGGACTATTGTTCCACCTGCATTATATGAAACTTTTCCTGTGTATGAAACTATTAGGCCCTTTGGTTTCATAGGATCATAGGAAATGTTTGAATCATAGATTCATATAAGAATTTGTAACAGTGCTTTAGCTGTGAATGTATTGCATGTTCCTGCTCCACCTGTAAGGAACAAGTGCACAGGAGTGTCCATGCTCAAGCATTTTTTAAGCGTAGTGTCCTTTAGAATTGTTTGTTGTTCTCAATTCAACAGATGTCTGATTCTGTGGTATACATTCTTTTCAATAAGGAAAGGATGTTTTGTGACTTGAAAACCAAGATTGATATGCTTTTCAATGCCACCTGCTCAAGGACGAGGCAAATCTGCTTGCAAGTCATAGGACTCGCAGGGAGTTCTGGTTGTTTTTCAGTTTGTGAATGTCTCATCAAGATTGTCAGTGTTTTCTAGTTCATTAACTGCAATTTCTAGATAACCCCATGTTGGATTAACATTGTAAGTAAATCTAGCTTCATTGATTTGCACTATAGTCTTAAAGGCAACATACGTAGCTTCCCATGTAGGGAAGTTATGTTTTAATGTCTCTTCGTTTTCATCGAACGAAACGTATAACACTAGTTTTTCTCTACAATAGTTTTCATAGTCAAAATGTTTATTGTATTTGAAAAACCGTATCACAGAGGGTTTTTTTCTTTTTGATATGGGCACAACATTTTTTTTGTAATGCGATACGAATTCTGCTAAGTAGATATGCTTAATAGGAGATGGACGGTGGAGGTAATAATCAATAATAGAGCAACATAGCATGTTGTAACACCCATGTTTCCCCCAACTTGTAATTAATCATAAAATAGGATTTACCATTCTAACGCATGTGGATAGTGTAAATGTATTATTGTTTGAGTTTCCAATCATTGACTGTGGAGGTGAAGCCTTGAAAGTATTGGCCATGATATCACTAGAGGAAAGAATGTGAAAACTATGAGTAAAGGTCATTATATCAAATAACCCCAAATTCCCTTGATGAGGATAATAAACCTCCTTCGGATCCCAAGGAGAGAAATCAGTTAATGAAGAAAGGACCGGTGGTTGAATTATCAACCACTCCCATGAATGGAAGCATGGCCAAAACTGTAGAATGTCAGCCCAAAGTACCACTGGGTATGACAAGCTAGGCTAACCGGAGTTCCCTTCTGACAGAAGGAACATGATGGGTTGAGAACCATCCTGGAAGAAAGATATACAAATGGATAAGGAGAATGCGCGGATCTCTCCAGCGGATAAGGAAGAGAATGTCGTGAGCTTGATGCTAAGTGAGCATCTGATAAACCTCGTTGAGGTCATAACAAAGAGGAAAATCTCTGAAAGTTTGCAGAGAACAAAACCCGAGCAGAAGCTGAAACTGAGAAATAATCCTTGAGAACTGTGAGAGTTCCCTGGTGATATCATGGCTTGGCACGGGGGTGGCTAGAGTACTAAGAATGAATTCCTCTGAGCCTATGGTTGGGTGGAAGGACGAACACCCACAGTTAGTTAGTTGGCTACCACCTATAATAGATAGGTAATCGCATATCTTGTGTATTTAAGTGGTAGTGTGAATTAAAGTTGGATATCCTATGAATGTTGCAGGGATGGATATGTTTGCTTAATGAGTTCATCCTGACCGTTGATAGTAGGGGATGCATGTTTGAATATCTAACACTCTCGGAGGATTACACTCTGGAGGTTTGCGTTGCTGAGAACGTTGATATTCCCGAAGCGCGAAGCCTCAAAGTGATGTGTAGCCGTCGATTCATGGGAGACACATGTCGATAGATCATGAACTCCGGGTGAAAGTATTTCGGGAGAAGGTGAGTGTGGAAAGGTAGAAACTCCCGAATACCGAAATCCTGAAGTAAACCATGACCGTCGATCGCTAGAAGGGAGCGTGGCGACAAATCGTGAACTTCGGGTGGAAGCACTCCAGGAGAATGCGAAGAAGAAGAGTTTGAAATCGCCGAAGCCCGAACAATTGAAGCAGTCAAGAACCGTCGATCTACAGGAGGACACATGTCATCAGATTGCGGACTTCAAGTAAAACCGTTCCGGGAGAAACATAGAGTGAGGAATACTGAGATCTGAGATCTACGAAGGTCGATCTCATGGAGAAGATCGTAGCCAGACATCTAAAGGGAGAGGTGTCAGCAAATCTTCCATTTTGGAAGATTGTCATACGGATAAAAGTAAAGATTTGAGAGTTGAAAACTTCGAAACCCGAGTCGTGAAACAAATCATGTCTGTTGATTTGAAAGGGTCAGATATGATCTACAGGTTTGAAAGGGATAGATCTGAGTTGTCAATTTAGAAGTATCGTCAATATCGTGAGATCAATGGTCACATCACATTGCAAGGACAGAAGGTGTTCGAAATTTAAAAAGTTGAGGGTGGGCCGCAATCGATACCACGGTATTGACAAAAGGACACATGGTGGCTCATGGTGAATTGTGGGGTGAAAAGAAGTTTGGTTCCAAACCACTCTTGGTCACACCCACAATAGCGTAATTATCATTCGGTCGTAACCCGTGGTCATATGCAATGGTCACCAAGAGAAAATGGGATAACACCAATGTCGAGACTTCGCTGAAGCATGAAGGAGAAGGTAGCGGGTATCATAAGACCTACACCAGAGGCCGAAAGGGCCTTTGTTTTATTAAGAGGTGAGACTATCAAGGTCTCAAAGTCTCATTTGACTTAGAGAACCGAAGAATCTTGACCGAAGGTTCAGGCTGAGTCCGGGACTTTCCAAATTATAAATCCTGGATGGAGAATCTGTCCATTAAGAAAAGAAAAAAAAATTATGCCTCACCATGGGTATGTTACAAATTGGTATCATAGAATGGTTACAACACTTGGCCTTCTTGGGCTCATGTACGAGTTGTTTAAGGAGATATTGTTATGCGCATTTACTCCTTGAGGAGAAGCACTACAGATTGAACCTGTGATTTTGAGAATTCTTGTTTAATCTCAACAGAAGAATTTATTTATCCCTTGTCAAAGTGATAACTACTCTTACCAGAGTAGGGATATGCTAATTAACATTTATAATAAGACTTGAATGTGGATAGTTGAAGGTGGTGGGGTTCTGTCAAGAGCAGTTGAAGCCCGAAGGATGGATGACCTGGTGTTCGTAACACCGCTTATAAGCATGAAAAATTGGAACTTCAGGCACTAATGATGGTGGATTATATAATGGTTAATACCTTTGTGGGATTAAAGGAATCTGATAGGATCGGGTAGGATCCCTAACAATTATAGTTCTTTATATTAAAATCAGAGTATATAACTCCTCATGACCAGAGAAAAGTGAGATGGGTAAAACCCTATGGACGTTGAGGCAAGAAGGTTTTCTTGCTAGACGTTGTCACATAAAGAGGAAAATGACCCTAGTTGGTTATTGCCTTGAGAGAAGGAAACATCAATATGAGATATGACTGTGAGATTAGTCCTGTAAGTGACTGAAAGCTCAAACTAAAGGACACTAATGATGAAATTAAACTATCAATCGAATGCATGAGGTAAAAAGGTGCAAGAGATGCACCTACTTATATACGAATGTGTATACATGATCATAAGGATGATTGGAAGATCCTTGGGAAAAGGATATAGAAGCCTGATATGTCCATGTGTGTGAATGACATGGAAAAGGTGCAAGCAATAAGCTAGCATGATGAATACTTATTCATGTTTAATTATGCTTGAGTGCATGGCTTTAATGCATTGTGGATATTCCTAATATGAAACCTGATATTAATACCATTTAGGTATGAATGATATTACACGTGCATGTGATGCACATGTATGATGTAAGAGTATAGTTATAGGTACAATATGGTTTCCCTGATGAGTGAAATATAAAGAAATAATTGTTCTTGCCCAGAATAAATGAATACTATGGATGCATGGCTAACTCCATTCTGAAGAGTCATGAAAGTTCTATCCCAAATAATAGCTTAAGGGGTAATGTATTCCCTTTCCTCGGGAAATACTAATATAATTAGCTAAAAAGGGTAAATAAGAAAAGATGCTTTGTTGTCATAATAAGAGGCAAGTGATTATGCCTTTGAGGATCACAGGAGAAGGATTGTGAAAAATCCTGAGTCGACGGATCTTAAAGGTAAATATGTAGGTGGGTTGTGAAACATACCTATGACCGCTACATGCAGGTTTAGGATTATGAATATGGTTAAGTACATCATGGATGTAAGTTAACAAAACCAAAGTATGTATGGATACATAATTTGGGTACATGAAAAATGTGCATGTTTATATTCCTTATGGAGTATTGGGTAAACCGGTAAAGCTAACTCAAGGTTGAGTCCATCACAGATAGTGATGGATGTGCAATAATGAAGTTGCATGCTAAGGGAGTTTCATGTGGAAGAACTATGTGAAAACTCTGTCAGGAGGACAAAGTCACAACCTTAGTAATTGATGAGAAACTGAGAAGTGAGCTACAAGCTTATATATATTGACCATTCTAATAACCGAATGGTAGTGTAAGGAATAACCAAATCCTAGATTACATTTTGAAAAGCATCATGTAAGGAATAGAAGACTAATAAATGAATATTGACCATTCTAATAATCGAATGGTAATGTGCAGGATGCACAGGTTCATGATCCATTATGGTAAAAAAAGGGTTTTCTATTAAAGCATGTTGTTGTATTCCAAAAAGGTTAAGGTGAGGCCTAACCAAGGCTTCTCAAGGAAAAGAGCAGGAAGATCCCAATAGGGAGTAAATTGCAAAAGCAGAGAAAAGACAGTGAGGCCTTAGAAATAACTCAGCTGGGCTGAAAAGTCCCAGGCGATGTAGAAAGAATTTGAAGAAGGGGAGAACCCTAACTCCTTTCTTGCAATGTGTTATGTTTCCTTTGGAATAAGAAAGTTGATTTACTAATGAAAGTAAATGTTTTGACACCAGAGTGATGAGGATTGTATTACTATAGAAACCGTTGAGAACTGTTGGTATTGCACTCATAAAAACATTAAGGATAATGTGATGAAGTGCATATAGATATTCTAGGACATGTCTGAAAATGTTTTATTAATATAAATGCTATGGTACTTGCATTTTTTTTACATGAAGACTAATGTGTTTATGATGTATGTCATGTGTAGAAAGAAATAGATTGGAACTGTTGAGAAAGACAGTTTCCAATAACGAACAACCTCAATCAGAGGATGACTATGAGAAGGTTCTTGTTGAAATATTGTTGAAGGGACTTTACAAGTCCCCATGGAGCACCACTGATGGGATAATACTAGAGGGGGTGCTAAAATCCAAAACCAATATAAAAATGTTCATGCCTATGTGGCATAAGGTATGAAGGGATTGGGTAAGAATCCCTTCTGAAATTTTTTATGGTCTTAATGTTATGTATGGAACATTGAAATGCAGTTGTATGCCTTGGATACCCAAGTAGGGTATGATTTACGAAGGATAACCTGAATGATGGAGGTGTGAACCTCTGGTAGTAAAGACTGATTGTAATCCTCAGAAGAATTCATGAATTGATACTTCATGAATACATGGACCAATCAAGGAAGGATTGGAAACAAAAGTGCTCATAGATGGAACGCTGCATGGAATGCATTGAGGGAACACATGTTGCATAAGATGGTAGACAATGGATTTTTTAGTAAGAAAGGAGGACCTTCCAATGTTTTGCTTACATTATGTAAGCGTTGAAGGAAAACTAATCTGGGTGGCCATTAGTGTTGGCACCCTGGTTATTAATGGAGGAAGAATGCTTAAAGGCATTCATGTGAAACTTTTGAGTTTCATGTGTATTGATTTTGGAATCGTGATCATCTTGTAGCCATAAGCATAGTCCTGCTGTAACAATGAATGAGAATGAATAAACCATATGGTGAAAATCTTGGCTAAGCTCCAACACACCATGACAAAGTATTTGTCATAAAGTGTGGGAAACTTAAAATCAATGGAAAGGTGCATTGGACATGAATGTGGCCATGAATGTTGGCACATTCATTAAAGTCAATTGATATCTGAATTACATTCTGAAAAATTTGGTAGGCTGAAATGATGCATAGGTAAGGGATGATGTATCATTTTTCTTTGTATCATTGAATAGATGAAAATGACTTGGACTGTTAGTATGCTTGATTTTTAAAAGGTAATGTGCATGAAAAATAACAATTTGTTTGGCTGAGGAATGTTGAAATTGCAGGAGGAAATGGGTCTTGGATATGGCAGTATTGTAAGCCCATAAGGAAGACTAATTCCCTACTGAGCCAAACTACAAGGAATGGTATTTCCTTTCTGAGAAAGTGAATTTGATTGTTAGTATGCACAATTCTGAAATTGTTTGTGATGACATTATAAAGGTTCAATAAAATGTATGTGCATGGAAACTAACAATTTGTTTGTATGATTGAAGTTGAAAGTGCAGGAAGCAAAGGAGTCTTGAATATGGTAGTGTTGAAAGCCATAAGGAAGACCAATTTCCTGCTGAGCCAAACTGCAATGGGAAGGAAAGTCCCATAATTATGAATTTGTTTCCTGTACGAAACAAATATGGAAACAAAATGTGGAATTTGGATATCTGTGGGTCACAGATTTACAAGAAAATTTTGAATTTAAAATTTATGATGATGTCTCGTGAATTTTTATATGTTTGTGATACAGGTGAGAAAGATTATAATCCAATCACATGAAATAAAGATTGACTCGGGAGAAGGAGAGTAACCTTTGTCCCTATCTATGATTGAGTCGGGAGAAGCAGAGTAACCTTCATCCTTAACTTTAGCCGAGCCGAAAGCCTGTCAAGATGTTAAAGCATGAAAAATGGCTACTGCTGAGCCATGAGAACCCTATGGTAAGCCATGATCGCCTAGAATATATTGTGTCGAGGTCACACAATCCAGAGGGAATCCTCGACAGAGAAAGTCTGAGGGATGCCTCGACTGTAAGACTCGAGAGAGTCTTTGGAATTCTTCTTGTGCAAGAAAACCTTGGTAAGGCAAGATGGATCACCCGAGGGACTGTATAGTAGAGAAGGGGATGCATGAGCCTGGGCCTGGAGGGTGAGTGACCGCAAGGAATAGGATACCTTAATATTTCTTGTAAACTATTGATCGGGATCATGCACAGGATGGGAAGTTCTTCATGTGCAAGAAAATCTTGGCAAGGCAAGATGCATCACCCGAGGGACTGTATAGCAGAGAAGGGGATGCTTGAGCCTGGGCCTGGAGGGTGAGTGACCACAAGGATGATGAAACCATGATATTTTTTGTAAACTATTGAATTGGGATCATGCACCCAATGGGTATGTCAAGGAAAAACAATGAGTCTGGATAACAAAACAACCATGTGGATACAAATCCACAAACTGCGCAGATAATTATTGTGCTAAGATTATGAAATTTTCCTAGAAATGATTTTATGCAATGGTTTCGAATAAGACTATGATTAACATGCTTGTTGTCTAATAATTATTGAAAGAAGGTGACCAAGATTAAAGGTCTGAAAAGGGACCTGGCCGAGGAAGAAGGATCAATATTTTTGAAACAGTTGAAAGAGAAAGGCATGACAGGTGTTTTGAGAAAGAACACTAAGGACGATGTTCCTTTAAGGGGGAGGGAATTGTAACACCCTTGTTTCCCTCAGCTTGTAATTAATCATAAAATAGGATTTACCATGCTAGGGCATGTGGGCAGTATAAATGTATTATTGTTTGAGTTTCCAATAACTGACTGTGGGGGTGAAGCCTTGAAAGTACTGGCCATGATATCACTAGAGGAAAGAATGTGAAAACTATAAGGGAGGGTCATTATATCAAATAACCCCAAATTCCCTTGATGA
>SNQJ01S0061275.1:82277-96605 GCA_010110895.2 Picea sitchensis | reverse complement strand
ACTTTGCTTGGTTTTTGGATAAATAATGAAATCTATATAGTAAATTTGTTGAAGTTATTTCACTTATCCTAGTATTAGATTTTGTATAATATGTTATGTTTTGTCTTGAAATAAGTATATTCAAAAACCATTTTTTCCAACAAGAATTCTTGCACAACTAGTGCTTAGTAGCAAAATAAATTGTTGCAAAATCATCGAGACAATTTTAGCCAGTATAATTCTACATGGAGCAAACTTTTAAGATCAGATAGCACTAAGATCGGTTTATGTGCCTTGGATAGAATCCCCTTCCACCTTATTTGATGCAATATTTTTTGTTTCTATCATTCTTTACGCATTGGTTATTGTTTATTGCTTGTATCATGCTTCACATGCCATTCATGGAATATGGGATTTATGAATATCTAAAAAAATGTATAGATCATTGATTTGGGGTTGGTCATGGAATCAATTAGTGTATAATTAAGAGATCATAATTAACAAGTATGACTTGCTTCACTATTTATATGAGTTGTCAATGTTATAGGAAATCATGTGAGAGATCTAAATTTTCTAGTTTTTATCACACTATGATGGACAGATCTTCTTTAAACTTAAGTAGAATAGTTGTAATGACACTCTTGTGGTTTTTGTGTAAATGTTGTTGTGTTCACAAATTGAAAATCATGTGTTCTAATTTGGTTAATTGTAGCTAGAAATAATTAATTATGTATGGATCAGGGAACATTTTAGGGGCTAAATTCGCCCCTAGGCTAATTTTCCTCGCTTTTTCCAAAAACAAGATTCACCAATTTCCATTTTTTCTAAAAAGTGATTCCACAAATTCTATAGAATAAAACTATTTTACCTTAAAAATATCCCAAATTTTATAGAAACTATATAAAATCTTTAGAAATTTAAACATTTTTACAAAAATATCGCCAAACATTTTATATTTTGCATATTAAGGACTAGAAAGATCTGTCAAGGTTTCTATAATGCGAGATAAATTTCCATCCTTAAAATTATCCCTGGTTTGGAGCATAGTTAGTCATAGGTCTTCTCTAATGTAGTGTATTGTTGTGAAAAGAATCCAAAGCTATTTATAAGAGAAAGAGTATATTTAAAAAATGATATTCAAAATGACAGGATAACGAATATAATAATAATAATAATGTTCTCATGGTGGTTCATAACCTAGAGGAAAAGGGTTTCTCCAAGTCTTGTTTTCTTGCAAGCTGAGGTCCTCCACAATGTTGATGATTGCAACGTCGTGTGACATTCTCCAGGATATGTTCTCCTTTGTGACTGAGTTGAGTCAACCTGTGAGAGAGCCCAGTGTTGGGTATGCCCATGTGATGGGGTGCATCGTTCTCCTCTGCGTTAGAGTTGAGTCGTCCCCCAGTGTTGGGTGTGCCCATGTGATTGGTGTATCATTATCCTTCGTGAGAGAGTTGAGTCGATATGGTACTCCATATGATTCTCCTGTGGAATTAGTTGAGATAGAGATCTGTTGAGTATGACGTTCCTGTGGCTGAGCACAAATGGACGTGTCCCTAGTGTCTGAGCACTAGTGGACATGTGGATCCCTTGCTATATTGTCTAAGTGTAAGATTTACTTGTAACCCTAATTATGATGTAAAGGGTACAAGTCGGCCCCACCATATGTGAAAGATAATTAAGGTTTATTATAATAATTAATTATATTTTGAGTTATTGAGGTCGGACCTGTTGTTCCAATAGACACACCTATTGTTGTGTCTGGTCTAGTATAAATAAAGGTGATTTCCCCATTAAGAAAACACACTCACACTTGAAATTTCAGAATTTTAGCAAGTACATTTTAGGGCTGAAGTGCAAACCTCTCTTGGGTGCTAGTTTCAAGGTTGTAGAGCACCCTCTTGTGTGCATTAGGGTTTTATGGTTGGGGTATCTTCTCTTGAGAATATAGCAAAGGATTTTTGGGTTTTCTTCCCTTGAGTAGAAGAGTTTCCCAAGATATTTATTATGTTCTTGTGCATGGTAATTCTTCTTGTGATCTTGGTTATTGTAGCACTTGTGTATGGTGTAGCTGCTTTTGTTTATGGTTCAAGTACATGCTAAATGAAATAAACCTCATTCTTGAGACTATCATAGTGAAAATTCTACATGGTATTAGAGCATAGGTCTTGAAGAAGCCATTGCACAATCCTTCAAGCAAGTCGTCCTCTCTTCTACAGAATCGTACGACCCTCCTAGGGTTTCCAGAAAAAGGTACGACCCTCTCTTGTTTGGTTGTTTCTGCACTTTCCACTGAAACGTTGGGGATACAAATTGCATAGGATTGCATGGCCTCCTTCAACACACCTCTAACAACTTTTAGATTTCATTTCCAAGCATTTTGGATTTTTGGCCCTAGGGTTTCACAATTTTCTCCAGAAATTTTAGTTTTAGGGTTTCTGTAGCTCATTGAAGGAGTTTTTTTTAAGCTTACCAGTGTTCTTCTGACCTCTAAGGATTATTGTTGGCAGTCATAAGCCCAACGAAACCTAATATTTCTAGCCTATCCTATCCATTAGGCTTCCTAGCCTAGTTGCTAAGGGTTTGTCGAAGAATCTGCAAACCATGAGGAACATAACCTTGGTGGAAGATAGGCTTGATGGATTAAGAAAATTCAATTCCTAGAAGTCAAGACTTCAGATCACCCTAGAAGAGGATGAACTACTGAGTGTGATACAAGAGGCCTTACCAGAGACAACTATCGATGAAGAGAAAGAAAGACAACTTGCCTCCACTGTTGATGTTGATCCAAAGCCACATCAGAGAAATGAAGACATCCAAGATGAAGCCTTCTTATTCATATCAACACTCTCAGGTACGGTTCCTACTGGTAATGATATTTGGTTAATTGACATTGGTGCCTCCAGGAACATGACCAGATATAGAGATCATCTGATAAATCTTGTTGAGAAAGAGACCATTCTACATGTTGTACTTTGAGACAATCTCAGATATAATGTGAAAGGGGTTGGAACTTCTACATTCCAACTAGATTCTGACATACCCCTTTAGTTGAGTGAGGTACTATATGTACCTGGGATGAAAAGGAACCTTGTCTCCATTTTTTATTTAGAGGGTAAAGGCTACAAGGTTACCTTTTCTGAAGGAAAATTTCTTGCATGGCACAAGGACTCACATATGAATTATGCTCGAGTAATTTGTGTTCGAGAAAAAAACTTATACAGGTTCACTATCTGACCAGTCCATTCCTTGTTACATGATACTATTAGATTGAGTGAGTTATGACATAAGATACTTTCTCACATTCATTATAGAGCCCTTCCATCTCTAGGGAATATGGTAACATGCCTTCCAGAGATACATGTTCCTCATAATGGTGTTTGCAGAGGCTATGCTCTTGGAAAGAATGTCAAGGGGTCCTTCTTGAGCAGTGACAACAGATCCAAGGGGATATTGGACTTAATACATTCAGATATGCATGGACCAATTACTGTTGCCTCCTTGAACAAATATATGTACTATGTGCTCTTCATAGATGATCACTCTCAGAATACATGGATTCATTTCTTGAAGACCAAGGATGGAGTCCTTGCAAGATTTCAATAATTCAAAGCTCAGGTTGAGAACCTGACCAGAAGGAAGATCAAGGTGCCAAGATAAGATAATGGAGGAGAGTACACCTCCAGGGATTTCAATGATTTCTGTATTGAGGCAGGGATCAAGAGGGAGTACATAGTTCCTTACAAGCGTCAACAAAATGGGGTTGCAGAGAGGAAGAACATAACCATCATTGAGGAAACCAAAGAAATGATACATGATCATAATCTACATATGATTTTGTGGGCAGAAGCATCCATGACATCAATATATGTTCATAACAGAAGTCCTCACCTGATTTTGAAGAACACGACTCCCGAAGAAGCCATCATTGGAGTGAAGCCTGAGGTTAGACACTTCAGGATATTTGGGTGTCCAGTATACTTACATGTACCCAAGGAGATGAGATATGCCTCCGGTGTAGACATGAGATTGTAGGGATATACCGATGCAGATTGGGCAGGGAGCGCAGTGGACCAGAAGAGAACATCTGGTTGTTGTTTTACCTTGGGATCTGACATGGTTTTCTGGTGTAGCAGGAAACAAATATTTGTGGCTTTGACTACCTTAAAAGCAGATTATATAGTGTTGAGTGCGGCAGACCATGAAGCAGTGTGGCTTCACAAGATCCTGACAGATTTATTTAATCATGAGATGGATTCTATCATTATTCATTGTGATAACCAGAGCTATGTGAAGCTCTCTGAGAATCATATGTTTCACGATAAATCGAAACACATTGAGATCAAATACCATTATATCAGAGACATGGTGCAGAGGAAAGTAGTACACATGCAGTACCTTCCTACACATGAAAAAATTGCAGATATCTTCACCAAATTGCTTGCCAGGAAAAAGTTTGCGTACTTCTGTGAGAGACTTGCCCTAGTGGAGAATGCCTCCCTAACTGAGAGGGAGTGTTGATGATTGCAGCTTTGTGTGACATTCTCTAGGATATGTTATCCTATGTGATTGAGTTGAGTTAACCTGTGAGAGAGCCCAGTGTTGGGTATTCCCATGTGATGGGATGCATCATTCTCCTCCGTCTGAGAGTTGAGTCATCCCCCAGTGTTGGGTGTGCCCATATGATGGGTGTATCATTCTCCCTTATGTGAGAGTTGAGTCGATATGGTACTCCAGATGAATCTCCTTTGGACTCAGTTGAGATAGAGATCTGTTGAGTATGTCATCCTTGTGGCTAAGCACAGGTGGGCGTGTCCCTAGTGGTTGAGAACTAGTGGACGTGTGGATCCCTTCCTATATTGTCTAAGTGTAAGATTTACTTGTAACCCTAATTATGATGTAAAGGGTACAACTCGACCCCACCATCTGTAAAACATAATTAAGGTTTATTGTAATAATTAATTATATTTCTGAGTTATTGAGGTTGGCCCTGTTGTTCCAATAGACACACATATTGCTATGTCTGGTCTAGTATAAATAATGGTGATTTCCCCATTGAGCAAACACACTCACACTTGAAATTTCAAAATTTCAGCAAGTACATTTTAGGGTTGAAGTGCGCACCTCTCTTGGGAGCTAGTTTCAAGATTGTAGAGCACCCTCTTATGTGCATTAGGGTTTTATGGTTGGGGGATATTCTCTTGAGAATATAGAAAAGGATTGTTGGGCTTTATTCCCTTGAGTAGAATGGTTTCCTAGTATATTTCTTGTGTTCTTGTGCATGGTAATTCTTCTTGTGATATTGGTTATTGCATCACTTATGTATGGTGTAGCTGCATTTGTTTATGGTTCAAGTAAATGCTAAATAAAATAAACCTCATGCTTGAGACTAGCATAGTGAAAATTCAACACGCAATGGATAGGAATTAGGAGCTATTGTTATTTTTTAAAGACATCCTAAGGTAAGGCTCCATTTTTGTTAAGCGACCAAAATGTTCATCTAAGCTAGTTGAAGTACATAGACAAGTTTCAAGTGAATTCGATAAGAGAATCAATCCAATCCATAGTATAGAGGATGGACTCATGGAGAGAAGGACCTTGGTTAATGGTGATACCGAAAAAGTGCATTTATCTAATATGGGTCTTTGTAATACTTATTCGAGGAAAAAAAAAAATTAATCCCAAAGAAATAAGATTTAAGGAGGCTAAGGGTGCACCTACAACTCATTTACTACACATGCAGAGATGACAACGCCAATATAGGTTGATCGGTTAATATTCTCCAAGAAGATATACCACTTGTAAACTTAATTAATTTTTTTTATCAATCACAATAAAGTAAGTCTGAATTTTCATAGAAACTTGTCATGGAGAACCTATCTAGTAGAAAAAACACATAAAGCTTGCGAGAGAGAAAAGAAAGAGAGACAATCTTGAGAGAAAGAATGAATTGTATTAACTAATGAGAGAATAGTAAAAATACACATGATATATTCTACATGGATAAATGAATGCACCATATTAGTGATCTAGAGAGACCTATACACTCATTGCCAAACTCAAGAATGAATTGCCACCTAGTCTTAGTTAACTTGCCATGCAATCATCAATTAACTAAGTAATCACTAGTGGAATGAGGAGAGAATCATGCATGAAAATATTTGGAACATTCTTGATGATGATACCAAGGTAAATATTCCCTCTTGGTGATGATCCTGAGGTATGCATGCAACACTAGGTGATAGTACTGAGGTTTCCATGTAAGACTCTACTCCACTAGTATAACTGAAGTACAACTGAGGAAATACTAAAGAGGATGTGGCACCCTCATCTAGGGGAGAATATTCTCATATAGGGGAGAATATATCTAACCAGAGGCACCCTCAACATAGACTAGTCAACCTAGGAAAATAAATACTAGGTGAGCGTGTAATATATCCAACAGTCCCCTTGAACACTACTAGGGTGTAAATGATGAATGGGTCCTAAAGACCAAGGCCATGTTAGGTACCCATTGTAAAATTCATATGATAATGAAACACTGAAAATAGAGGAAAGAGGGAAAATATCACGGGAAAAACCCCCCTCAAAGTACAATGCATCAAAAATGAAGAAGAAAGAAAGGCAATTGCTTAGAAACTATGTCCTTCACTCTAATACAATCGCTAGCTCATTAAATGTATTGGTGAATATGTTTGCAATATGTTCAACGGTTGGACATTACTACAAATCGATGATCCCGTCATGTACCAATTCTCTAATGTAATGGATATGGATGTCGATGTGTTTGGTCCACTACGACTACATTGGGTCTCTCCAAAACTTGAGAGTACTCTGATTCTCACACCAAATGACATTAAGATGGTGGGAAATGGATGCCAAGCTCATTGAGGAAGTTTCGAAACCAATGTACCTGAATAGTGATGTTGACCGCTCCTCTGTACTCGACCTCTACTAATGATAAAACAATTGTTGATTGCTTTTTTCTCGACCAACAGATGGGACTGAAACCCAAACTGAGCACGTACTCGGAAGTGGACTTGTGATTTGTGCTATCGCCATCCCGATTAGAAGTTTTGAAGTCAATAAGATCCAATGCACAACCTATTTCATAGTGTATCCCATAACTAGTGGTTCCCTAAACATATATGAGGATGTGCTTGGAAGCCTTCCAATGTAGCTCATGCGGTTCCTGCATGTACTTGGAAATTACTGGTATTGCATATTAGAGATATGGTCAGGTGAGGGTGAGATACAAAAGGCTCTCCACAAACTTTCAATAAAAGGTGCTATAAACCAATAGTGTATCCCTGCCATCCTTAAGATGCACCCCAGACAAAAAGGTTGTGGCTTCCAACTTGTAGTCGGTCATGTGAAATCTAACCAAGAGATCTCGCACATACTTAGTCTGAGATAGCTTGATTCCTGCAACATCCTGATTGATCTCAAGGCCAAGGAAAAAGTGCATTAGACCCATGTCCTTCATAGAAATCATGTCATGCAAAATGTTTCTGGACGCAACAATTGTTGAGGCCAAACTTCCTGTGATCAGGAGGTCATCAACATATAGAAACAAGTTCATCAAGGAGTATGATGTTCTCATCATGTAGATGTTTGGATATGATTTACATATAACAAAATGTTGAGAAAGTAAATAAGCATACATCTTCTCAAACCATGCTCTAGGCGCTTGCTTGAGGCCATAGAGTGAATTTTTTAGTCGACATATTAAGGATGAGTTCTGTATGAACCCCTCAGGCTACTCCATGTAAATATCCTCTCAGAGATCCCCGTGAATAAAGGAATTATTCATGTACATATGGAAAACTTACCACCCCCTAGTTGCTACAATGAAAAGGGTCAATTGAATGGAGTCCATCTTTTCTACTGGATAAAAGGTCTCATCATAGTATATTCTATGGATCTACTGAAAACCTTTGGAAACCAGTCTTTCCTTGTACCTTCTCACCTATCCATATGTTTCCTTATTGGTCATGTAGAGCCATATACATATGTCAAGATTTCTTTCCGAAGGAAGAAGAACCAGATCCCAAGTCTGGTTCTTGAGCAGAGAGTTATACTCCTCCTGCATAGCATTTTCCCAGAAGGGATTCCCTGCAGCCTTTGCATAGGTCTACGAGTCTGAAGCTATAACCATGTATCAATGCATGGGAATCATTGATTTAGTAGGTAGGATTGCATGAGGAGGCTCCTCAAACTATGATTTTATCCTCCTCTGATCCTCTAGATCCCACACAAGGTCACCTGCTACCTGTAGGGTGGTGTGTTCCCACTTGGGCATCTGTTGTGGATCATCATATGCATGATCATCATCTTCCAAATCAGATTTGGAAGTCATATTTGAACCATGATCTAAATGAGTGGACTCATCATCTATGATATCTGGTGTAGGCATAAATATTGAGGTCTTTGCATGTGGCTCCAATGGTGCATGCAAGGGACTTCCCTCAAAATGGACACTTTGCTCAATAATGAGCTTTCTCATTGAGGGATCAATCATCTTGTAACCCTTCACACCATTGGGATATTCCACAAAGATGCATGTGGTGCTCTAAGGATCCAATGATTTCCTCTTTTTAGAGGATATGCGGTCCCATGTGTGTTATCCAAATATTCAGAAGTGGGTGAATGATCTAGATTGGATCATTATATTATTTTTTATCGATCTCGATGCTTTTAGAGTGGAAAAAATTGGAGGAATCAACATGCAGGGTCATTTTAGTGGCAAGTCCCAGTTTGGAAAATTGGGGTCTGGAACCTTATAGAGCCATTCGAAGGCAATAAATGACATCTTTTTGGGTTCTAGTGTCCATAAATTGTGCACACCCCTATAGTGGCATTCTAAACTTTGATACCTTTCCAATGGTGTAGATTGTGCGTTAATAAGAGTTCTCATGTAAAAGTTATACCTCTCGCAAGTTGACATATTTTTTTGACCACTATGGTATGGAAAGATGCCACGTCATCCCCTATTACTCATGCATATGGGGCTAGCCATGTGAATGATTTCAATAATATTCTAGAAGTTTAAAAACCATATGAAAATTGAGGGTTGAGAAAGTCAAAAACCTACCCCTAGATGGCTATTAGACTATGTTAAATACTGGGCCACTAGGAGGAGAAGGGGTTCCATTCTATGTTATTGTATTTTGTTCCATATCATAGCATAAAAATTGGGAGTGGGAAATAAAATAGAATAATAGAGGGTTTTAATGTTTTGTAGCAACCTAACAGGCCACAGGTCCAAGGTAACCCCATAGAGAGTGTCTTCTCCTTTGTACTTGCAATATTTCCATACGAGAGAGTAGAGCACCCTCATCTTCTATATGGGTTTTCTACTGTAAGGGTTTCCCAGAGAAAATATTTTTGTTATATTATGGATGGTGTGTGAGTGTACTTTATTGTTCTCTATTTTTCACATTTTATCTATTTCATGCATAAGAAGAAAATCAATAAATAAACATTTTGGAATATAAATGAATTTAACCTTCACAGGGTAGATTTCGGTTTTATTCATCACATATTTTGTGATGAACAATTTCATTTGAATATCCACGACATTATACATATCATATTGGTATCAGATCAAGGTTTTTTTTTTGGGTATTTGTGGGAAGTTGAAGGATCTAGGAATCGACTTAAAGAGAAGTCGTAGAAACCCTAGCCATGGCAGATGAGTTTGTTCATAACAACCCTCGAGATACAGTAGAAGAGAAATTTGAGAGGTTAGAAGTGCATGAATCTAGGTATGTTTGATTGATTATGTCCTAATCTGAAATCTAGGGCACAATTAGAAGAAAGAGTTGACCTGAAAAAATTTAATAGAAATGAAGAAAGATATGTTATTCCTATGCATAGAAAGAATTTTTGGAGTAATAAGTGGATGCAGGAACCTAGAAAGAATTTTGCAGATTGCAGGTCCAGCACTGTGATCCTAGTACGTAGTACATGAGAGGTTGGGGAACATACAATAGAAAGAGATGATTGATACTATGTTATAACTGCGGAAGATCGGGACATCTTCCTAAGGAATGCCCTGGTATAGGTCCTATTTGTCTTTGTTGTAAAATTGTTGGTCATGAAGTTGAAGATTGTCCAACGATGATTGCTAAAGTTGAAAAAATGAACATGAGTCAAAAGAATAAGAACATGTTAGAGAATCATAAAGAGAAAGAATCAAAGAAATCTCAGACTATGTTATCACAGTTGAAAGAAACGATGGATGTTCATAAAGATGTCAGTTTACCAGAGATCCTGAAAGTAAAACAATGCATAAGTACAAGAATACGAGACTTTGACATAGACTGTGTCTTCGATGAGGAAACATAAGTGAATATTATGACAGAAAACACTTAGCAAATTTTAGGAAAGCCTGCTATGGTACCTTCATTGGGAAGGATAGGTTTGTTCAAAGGAAAGATGATAACCCTATGTGGAAGAGTTACTAAAGTACCTATTATTATTCATGGAACATCGACTGAAGAGGAATTTGAAGTCATTAAGTTTGTTGTGAACAATGCCCCTTTCCCACTTTTGCTAGGTAAGACTTGGATTGAGAAAGATCAGATTAGAAGAAAATCTGAGGAAGAAGCTATAGAAAAGAAAAAGAAAGAACTAAGGGATTTCATAGCTAGAAAAATAGACCGACTAATAGAAGAACGAGAGGATAAGTTGAAGCAACAGAAGGCAAGAGAATTAGTTGTCAAGGTTCAAAGAATGTAGGAAGGTTTGAAGGACCTATCCATGCAAGAAGGAAGTATATCCACCCAGGAAGTAGTAAGAGAAGGGATATTAACTTTTAACCCTTTGATAGCACATCAACAATGCAAAGTCACTACGCTAGGAGAAGATAAGAATAAGAATGGAAAGAGGAATCCAGAAACAGCTAAATAAACTCAGATCACGGGAAAGAAGGCAAGGAAGATCAGTAAGAAGAAAGCCAAGTTGGACAAGCTACAGGAAGCTACAGAGAATAAATGGAAGACTTCGCAGGAGGCAAGTTTGCAGGATTTGAACCTCGCCGAAACAACAAGACTGCGCAGAATGGGAATTTGCCCCGATGAAGCTATATGACCGTTGGAGGCGCCATGACCATTAGACCGATGCTCCAGAACGACTAGAAAACACATTTATTGGTGGATATACCGCTGTTGGACATTGAGACCAAGCCGCAATGAACAGATTCACGTTGATGGAAGCATTCTTGCCCATTGGAAGAATCCGTTACGAGGCCCCGCTTATTTAACCCATCGGACGCTACGCCGGGATCACTTTCCACCACCCATGATTAACTGAGCTAACAAATATTTGATTGTGTATCGAGTTGTGTTATCAAAATCTAGATGTCGATGTCTATTTGACTACCCCACTTATCCGTCCGTCTACCCCGACCTGTCTGCTTAAAAAATTGATTGTCAGGTGAGTCCACTGAGTTAGAAAAGTTCATCAAGGAGGTTCTTAGGAAGTTCATGGATGATAGAGCTATGCCTGAAGGAGTGTAGGCATCTTTGACTAGGGGACTACAGGATTCCCCTTCGATTGGATGACGCTCTAGCCGTACTAACCTCGCGATCGAGGAGCGAAGTAAGCATCGCAACGATCTGGCTAATGTGAAGCAGATCCCGTCGATATTACCAGACTATATCCCACCGCTGGTGGGCACGGTTAACCGCGACAGTATCCCACGGGACTATGAGTAGACTTTGATCACCGTGTACATTATGAAGGGAATACACGTAGCTAGAAGCCAGTTGGGACAGATCTCGTTGTTGAAGAACACTGATTTCAATATCGAAGATAGAAAGAACTAATCTATGCTTGCACCCCACCAATACTTAACAAAGACCACTGGGAAGAAGCCTTGCATCGTCACCCAGTCATGGATTAAGGAGCTGGCATAGTCCACTGTGCTAAACGTAATGAAAATTCCCCATCTTGGCTGTCACCAGGAGGTTAACTCTTGCGTTAAACTCCTCTTGTCGTGCTACCATGGCAGATACTTGTGGCTCAACAGGTGGATTACTATGGATCTGACGCTGATCCAGTTGATTACATGATTGAGCATGTAGGGACCCGATCCTCATCAGTTTTACCCATAGAAGGCCTCAGACTTCTCCCTGGCACAGTGCATCAAGGAGGCTTATGGAGAAATGGAAAAAGGAAATTGAGGCTACAAGGTAGCCTCTATCTAGGATGGCACAGTGTGCCTCGCTTGCCAACTCATAGCTGGAAATCTCGTAAGAAAGAATTGCCCCACATAGGTCATCGAGTTTGTGGTGGACCTCGCAGGTAAATGTGTGGAAGGAATGAAAATGAATTGGGTGAGTTACCTCGTTAACGAACTTGAGAAAGACTATCGCGAAGCTCAAGATCATGGATATGAGTTCCACTTCAGCTGGCTACCTATATTGATTGCATTTGTTGCTTGGAAAATGCCCGAGGGAGCAACCTTTTCGGAGATTGAACCATCGGATCCGTTGTCTGCTAGGTTTCTACCTTGTGGTACACCAATGACATGTCGAAGCAATGACATTCAAACGTTGTGTTCCATGTGTATTATCAACAACTGCAGGTTTCCATTGAGTCATTTCTACGCATGACACCACACAATTTGCATGAGTATAAACCAATAGCCAATTTCTGTGCAGATCGACATTTCATATATATCACTGTGTGCAGAGATGAGAGAAAGGAAGAGCTACAATCATATTACAAGCTGACGGATGAAGACATGGAACAGATCACCAAGGAATGGTCGGAGGAGTTCCTTGTACTTGTTGTAGATGTAGAACTCTCAAACATCATAGGAATCCCCTTGGTCACCCAGGTCGAGCATGTCAGACAGATTAGTGCGAAGAAGAAGAAGAAGGAGGAATTCCAAGATATAGAGACTGATGAGGAAGACAACGCCTCTTAAGAAAATGGATCTTGCTCCCTAGGAGGAGGAGACAAAGTAAATGGAAAAGGAGGAGGGGAAGAAGGAGAAAAGCAAGGAGGAGGTGAAGATACACTACTGAAGGATCCCCCTACTGAAACAATAATTGTGCAGAAAAGAATGGTTTCTCCACAGAAACCTTCGGCGAGAAAGAAGACGCATGCCAGTAAGCCCTAGTTGGACGACATCATCTTGGTCCGCGTAGTGATGGAGGATGATTCCAAGGTTATCTTTCATAGATATGGAATGAAGCAGGAGGAGTTGTATGAAAGAGTCGAGAAGGAACTGAAGGAAATACAACAAGCTATTCATTTGAGCCGCGTAGTACCTACTGTGCCTTCCTCGTCGGAGACTGCAGAGTTGGGGGATGAACCAACCCAACTACAAAGACTTGCAGACACAACAGGGGCTTGACTTTAGTGAGTCTAAGAATAGAAGGAGAAGGCTACATAAGCCTTGAAACAGGAGAAAGAGGAAGTCTTAGAGCAATTACGCGTAGCGCGATACTATGTAACCGCCTATGAAAATGAGAAAGAAGAATTTTGGGCAATGGTCCAGGAGGAAAAAGTGAATCTATATAAAGAAAACGAGTAGTTTCTCGCAGAACGGGCCATAGTCAAAGAGGAAATGAATAGAGCATGTCACCCTGTGCCAGGCTTGGCATAGGAGGAACAGGAGTTGGTCGAGGTTCAAGTGGCGAAGCTGGCTAAAGACCATCCAGCAGCTTCAAGCGAGGATAACAAAGTTGGAGGTCCAAGCAGTACCAAGCACTCCACAGGCGGTGTGTGACCAAAGGGAGGTAGATGCAAAGAATGCAATTGGAAGGATCAGAGCCCTCACCTCAAAATGTAAACCATTGAGTGATAGAAGTGCGTAGACTTATGAACATCTCGCAGAAGATCCAGAGCTAAGGAAATTGTAAGTGCAACTACAAGAGGCGCAACAGTAGGAATTATCGGTATAGGCATGGATGAAGCTACTCATTGTGGTAGAAAGAATGAAGAGATATCAAGAATAATGCGTGGTAAAACAACATATTACTTCCATCTAGGGCAGGGGGATGGAAGTCATGCAGAAGATGTGGATTGTTCAATTGTAGAATTCTCCCTCCCTTCTTTGTTTCTAATTTTTTTTTTTTGAGAAGGAATTTCAGTGGATCATTAAAATAGCATTGGAAAACTTCTGAGTTCATCATCACTCAATTCTTCTGATTGTTCTACTATTGAAGATTCATCATCATTGTCACCATTTTTTTCACCCGAATATTCTTTATCCTTGTTTTGAGAATTTTCCATTTGTTGGGTAATGGATAATCTTCTTGTATGACATTATCAAGTTCTGGAATTGTGTCAGATTTTTCTTTAGGAGTTTTCTTGTCTTGAGCTTGATGTATT
>SNQJ01S0061275.1:41917-71608 GCA_010110895.2 Picea sitchensis | reverse complement strand
TAGATTAAATGAGTATATCATCTAGGAACACAATTACAAAATTATCCAGGTACTCCATGAAAACTCCATTCATCAGAGACATAAAAATAGTTGGGGCATTTGATAGTCCAAATGGCACTACCGTGAATTGATAATTCCCATATATTTTCCTAAGCGTTGTCTTCCTGATGTCTTTTTCCTTAATACTCACTTGATGATAGCCCGATCTTAAGTCAATCTTGGAAAATATTATTGCACCTTTCAGCGAATAAAACAAATCATCAATTCTTGGCAAAGGATATTTGTTCTTTATGGTGACCTTAGTCGGTTGTCTAAAATCAATACACAACCTTAAGGTTCCATCTTTCTTCTTCACAAAAAGAACCAGGGATCTCCAAGGTGACACACTTGGGTGTATATACCCCTTCTTTAGAAATTCTTCAAGTTTGTTGGATGTATGGGCTAACCCAGGTTCTACCTTAGTTCTCCAATAAAACCTTATCACCATCACTCCCTCCGGTAAACCAGAAGGAAACATTGCACACAAAGTGCACAACGTAGTCTCACCCGAGATGGATTATGGGTGATTGCATGACTAAAGTGTCTACAATCAAGGAAGGGGTTGGGGTGTTCTTTTTACTTCTATTTCTACTTGAACATGCATTTTACCTTATTATTCATCAGATTCATTCATATTATTTATTCTGCATACATAATTATAGTGCGCGTTTTAAATAAAGTCATTCTTTCATCTATTTAATCATTCATCCATAACTGCAGAAATAGTAGAACATTCAGACACATTGCACGCATCACATCATAGATAATAGAGAATAGAGAGGCAGACCACTATTGCACCAAGCTCCACAACTTACAACCTGACCCTCATCTACATCTCCAAAATTACCCCATCCGAGCTCCATAGCTCTCAAAACAGAGTCCAACTCCAAAAAGGTTCTTCAAGTATGCAAAAAGTCACACAAAGATCTCACAAAGATCTCACAAAGAATAGATGGGATAGATAGATTAGATGCCTCGTTCTACCTTAGAGTTCTTCTATTTATATGACAAAAATGGGTTAAGCCCTTACAATATGAATCCAAAACCCTAACCCTAACATGGCTAGGCTTGTCCACATACGCGCCGAATTTCCGCAAATCCTATCGTGCGCGCTGCTTTTCCTCAAAATATTGCATGCTCTCCTTCTGCCTCGTTTGTTGCATTGTTCTCCCAAAAATACCTACTCCAACAACCCCTGAACACTAACATGTGGCTCGTCCCGAGCCGCTCAAACTTAGTTCACCTTCTGTAGCGCTACCTCCAACACATGAAACTTCTTTCCTAAGTCTGTCGCTTTCTCCTTGGCCTATGCGCTCTTTCCTACTAGTGTCTCCAAAATCTGTGCGGTCATATGCTCTATCAACACTTCTCTGCTTTTTGCATGCGTCTGTTCCAAGATGACTTTCTCCGCATGCACTTATTCTATCATTCTTTTTGCCTCTTGCTGAAAAGGCTCCAACTGAGCCTTGCTTGTTTGTTTCTCCTCTTGCACATTCTTTACCTTTGCCTGCAAATTTTTCATCTCCTGTGTAATGTACCCACTTTGGGACATCATTATATTACAGAGTGTTATGATGACCAGAGTAGCCAGATGGAGGTTATAACGAGTATAGGGGATATTGAGGGGTATTTTGGGGTCCGGATTGCATCACTCATCTTATTTCATCATTATGATCCATTCCACACAACTTAGTTTTGGTTATGTTTCATTCCAATGATTTCCATGATTTTGAGTTATTTTGGGTTATAGGTTAATTAAATTCACTAAGGAGGTCATATTGGTCATAATACTTGGAGGAACCTCTTAGTGTAATAGCTCATTGGAATCGGGAGGAACAACACTACATGATAAGATGATGAGAAGTAACTTTCAGTGGCGAGGGAAGCCACAAGGAGAGATAAACTACTTTTCAGAGGTAAAATGGTTAATTAATTAATTAAATAATAATTAAATAAAGTAAAAGTAACTTTGGAGAGACAAGGTGAGAAGGGATGATAAAAGAGAGATAGGGGCCTCTATTCTCTCATTCATGTTGTTTATCATTTTGATATCTGGCTTCTTACTAGTGAACCCATGCACTTGGGGGTTTTGAGGGTTTTGACTTAACAAACCCTAGAGATCATCTCAGTGGTGAAAGATCCCACCCAACCTGGTCCAAGCTTGGTTACAGAGGTGAAATATTCCTCCCTCACCATTCTACATCAGATCTACTTAGCTTCAAGAGGGTTTCTACATCAGTTTCTATTCAGTTCAGAGTTAGTTCAACCATCAATTTTGGCAAGGGGGCACACCCATGAGGGTTTTATGCAAGGCAGGGCACATTACTTGGGAATAGGTAGTTCGATTTGGTTTCCTTGAGAGAGATCTGGGAGATATCTCTTCATAGAGTTGTTGGGAACATAAAGGGTGACTTTTCCTTGGCATTTCCCAATGGATCCAATCCATACTCAATTCAATTGGAGAGCTGGGATAATTTCTTCTTGAGGGGCACACTAGGGATTAGAGAGACACCATTTTATTGTTGAAATGAAGTGTTGGTCAAGACAAGGGAGTTTCCAAACATTTTATGAAGTCATGCCATCATTGGGAGGTCGAAACCATTAAACAATAGCTGCATATTTGGCATAGGAGTTACAACATGATGTATGCACAGTCAAGGGTGATTTCTTTATCATTGGAAGCCATGATTTCAATGCAATCTTCGTCAGTTGGACAACTAGTTTGTCGGAACTCTTAGTGGTTGATTATTGATGCCTATATTGGTCTATTCGAGTTATATAAGCCATTGAAATCAGCTGCAACTCAATGTAAACAATCATGGGTTTTACCTGGGCATTTATCCTCCTACAATACAAATAAGTCAAGGCATTTGAGAGGTATTTTTGTTTTTAATTATTAGCACTCATTCCTTGTGATTTAACTTTGTTTTATATGTTATTATATGATGTTTAAAACATTAAATACATCAACAGTTTACTCAAAATACAAGCTACATTAGTCTTCTTGCAATGTGTTTGACAAAATGCTTCAATGAGATACTCTGCCAATAAATATATCAACACTCCCTTAAACATAACAAACGACTATCTGGGAGTTATAAGGAGTGAGAAACACATTCAATTGACACTCCAACATATCCACACCATTCAGAAACTTCACTTAAATTGGTGCAGCAAATGAGAAGCTATTAGTTGAGAGCAATTGGTTAAACAGTTTAAGTGTTTGACGAAATTCCCCTAAGAAATTAAGCTGATTTTCAGCTCTTGGTTAAATAGTTTAAGTGTTTGACGAAATTCCCCTAATAAATTAAGTTGATTTATAGCTAATATTTTATTGGGAATATTACATCCTACGCAACCTTCAATCTCAGGGATATGTCCATGGTCTTTTATCTCTTCTTCAAGTCCTGAACTGAAATGTTCATCTTTTCCTCTCTCTGCTCCAACTGCTAGATCTTCTCATCCTCTCCTAGGTTGGTCCAAATATGTGAAGTTATATCATATAACTCTATCACTTCTTTGATAACCTGCGCTATTCTATCTATGTGCACAATAGCCTCATGTTCTCTCTGTTCCCGTACTTTCAGAGGTGTGCTCGAAGTTAATTTCTTTGTTAAGTACGCTATGTCTTGTTTGTAATTTTCCATTGTCTACACAATCTTCTCTATATTATCTTTTGTTGTAACCTCCTATGCCTGCGTGTAGTCTGGGATGCTACTATATACTTCTACAATATTCTTCTCTAAGTTATTTGCGCGCTACTTCTCCTCCTCCTTCTCCAATGAGATCTTCTCACAAGTCACTTGCAAAATATCCTTCACCTCTCAATTGAGCGCTAGGTTAGTGGCATTCTCCCTAGCTCTAAACTGAACCCCTTGCATCACACTTGCTTGTAACCCATATAATTCTTTCGTGGGTATTTTCACCAGAACCAACTCCAGATGTTCCACATCCTTCACTAGTTTATGCGCTTTGTTCTCATCCACCTCCAACATCTCTTGTGTGGCCTTAAACATGTCAGTGCTCATTACGATTGTTTGCACTGTCTCTTATTGAACTTTTTGCGCTGGTGCTTCTTGGGAATTTTCCTTCTGCTGTGTTGTTGGATGATGCGCTATACTTAGCTATAGCCTCTGTAAAGTATCATGCACTTCCACCAATTTCTCCATAATCTCTTCTCTTTGGGCCTATGCTACCAGAAGTGCATTCTCCCCTCTATCATGGACTTTGTATGCAATGAACTATGCATCATATTTTGTAATAGTGAGTACTGGAGGGTTCTTATGATACTTCATATTCTTCCTTATTTCTCCCTCCTATGTTCCAGTCCTCTTCTTCGGTGGGGTTGAGGTCTATGCCTCAGTTTTCTTCTTTTTTTCTTCATCATCCTGTACTTCCTTTGGACGAGAGATATGTTCCTTTTTTCCATCTCCTTTAACTTCTACCCTCGACATAGTATCTTTCTTCCTTGGATTCTTTCTTGCTGCGCCACTTCCTAAAGCTTGACTTCACTCTGCGACCTTCCTTGTATTATCTGTTGGACTGCTTGTCCTCTTTGATGTTATTGCTTATGCTTAATCCTTGATCTTTGTTCCTTTCTTCTATGTGACTGAGTCCTTCCACTACGCAGGCCAATCCTTCACTATCTAGTCTACTTCCTCGCGCGATGTGCAATACTTCATTTCTAGCCACTTCTCCTTTGGATCTCTCCTGGCCTGAATCCACATATGGTGTATGGAATCCTTGAAACTAGCAATCCCTTCATTTTCCTAGAAAACTTTGATCGTGATCCTCCAAACATTGGTTGTCTTCTGCTACATGTATTCCAAGAACGTGGAAAATACTACAATGTTCGCTTGTTGATTCTTAGATTCGGTTTCCTTCCATAAGCCTGTATACCGTGTTGCACGACATTTCCCACTTCTATCCAAAAAGACTGAAAATTTGGGCTTCTGCTAGCCCACTAAAGCTATCAGTATTAACAACCATGAATAATGGAATTTGGTTCCCTTATCCTATGCATCCCTGCAATCTATCAAAAATTGGTTCAACAAGTATGGCACTCAACTCAATACTACACCCTTTGCGCATAGTGCAACTACTGTAATAACTCCTACCGGGGCCTCTTTCTTTATGCACTTCCTCAAAATTTTGCAATCCATCATATTTGTAGAATTTTTTTTCAAAGGGTCGTTGATGTCCTTTATTATTATACCCCTAGTTCCCCTGTTTGTTTTGAACTGCACTTTAACTTCCTTTGCAATTTCTTTGTCCTTGGATTTTTTTTTCCAATTAGTCTTCTGGATTTACACCGCTCGTAGGAAATCCTATAATATTTTCTAATAGATATACATCTATGGGGACCGACCTATCCATCCACAAGATAAATCCATGTACCCTGGCCAAAAATTTCTCCACACAGAGGCCTACATTTTTACCGCACCCAAAATGTGGTATGTCTAGCAAATTCATAATGCCTGAATTGTAAAGACCTGTGATCCACTGTGCAGGCTCCAAAATGGTTTTTCCTAAGGGTCTTACCTCCCCCCTATTCTCCAAGTAAAATTCATGCGTAAATTCAGGAAAATTCATTGTATCTATTACATCATGATCTGCATATTTTAACTTCGGCGCCTTCCCTAACATATCTTCCACTACCACTACCACGTATGAGAGATAAAGTAAAGTGATTTCTACTGCGCCCGGTGCTTTCCTCTTCTGACCCGTGGCTAGGTTTTCTTATGCACCTTCATCCTCGTATTCTTCTTCTTCTTCTCCCTCTATTTTTAGTTGGCATGTGACTTATTCGACCAGGACTTCCTCTTCAACGACCTTTTTCTTTTTTTTGTCCATTCATTCCACTTCTACATGGATTTCAGGATTAGGGTTTGTGTTTCCATTAGGGTTTTCCTTGTTATGACCTACTTTCACCTATTATGCAATTTATATTTATTCCTCTATCCTAGTAGGACTGATAGACTCGGTCTCTAACTTTGTAATGTCCTCTAGCTCCATAAAACTCTTTGGTTCTGCCATTCTTTCCTTCTTCCTTCTTGACTGTCAGGTCACTCTTACAAATCGACCTCCATCTATGACAGATTTTATCTGATATGGCCCTAACCAATGCATTTTGAGTTTCCCTGGGTGCTGCAAGTACTTACTATCATAGAGGAAAACCAGATCTCCTACCTTAAAACTCTTCCTCTTAATACGTCTGTCATGCCATGCTTTATCCTTTACTTTTTTTACTTCATGATGAAAACCTGATCCTCCAATTCCATTAGTTGAGCTAATATTTTCTGCGTTGCGCCCCTTTCTGTCATCTCTGTAATTGATGCAATGCGCAGAATTGGTACCATATAATCTAAGGGAAATACTGCTTCCTTTCCATACACCAATATCAAGGGTGTCTACCCTATTAGCTTCTTGCAGGTAGCCCAAAGTACTATTTTTACCTTCAAATCCCAATCATCTCTCTTCACATTACAAATCTTTGTCATGACATTCTCCAAAATCTTGTTGAAGGCTTCCATTGTTCCATTTCCTTGAGGGTGATAAGGAGTTCTCTTTTGGTGATGTATCTGAAATTATTCAAGCATTTCCTCAATTGTACTATTGATGAAGTGAGTTCCCTGATCACTCATTAGTATTCTTGGACATCCAAACCTTGTCACTACATTTTCAAATAAAAAAATGTGTTGTAGTTTCTGCGTTGCAATCCTTCATTGGTGTTGCGTCAGACCATTTGGTCAAGTATCCAGTCGCTATAATAATGTATTTGGCTCCTGATATTCTTGTTGGTGGGTTAATTGGACCTACAAAATCTACTATCCATTTATCAAATTATTTCAAGGTAACTTGAGATCTCAATGGCATCTCATCCCTCCTGGATGGCTTCCCAACTCTCTACCAAACATCACAATTTTGACAGTATTCCTTTGGATCTTTATGAATTGTTTGTTGGACATATTGTCATTGATGTCAATAGCCAATGTCATTATGATGTGATGATGAGTGGTTAGGAACAACATGTAGAGGAATCTACCTAAAGCTCTGGAGAGGGAGCGTATTAGATTTCACGAGATCAACGCAATGAAGAAACACCATCGGGATCAAATTCCCAACAGTTCAATGATCTTGATCAGTTAGAATCTAAGTAAAAAACCAAAAATCTCAGAAGGGAAAGCACATTGCAATGATGATGAGTTGTTATGAACAACATGCAGAGGAATCTACCAAAAATGTTAGAAGGGAAAGCGCATTGTAGAAACAAGATTAGGATTGAAATCCCCACAGTAAAAATACAAAAGAATCGAGGGAGAATCCAGTCCACTAATGTAGATTTCAGAACAAACCAGGGCCGTCATATCTGGGAGTTACAGAGGAGGACCTTCGAATAAACATCCAATTAAGTCATTACCTTCAAATCTCAGTAAGGGAAGATCAACGATGGGGAACCATTGCGAGATGAAAGGGTTGAGTTAGCGATTTTGCAAGTTTCGGTTCCAAAATCATCCCTAATCGTTGATCTAATACGAGAGCATTGTCGACCATTAGATGAAGTCAAGTTACTTGAGGTTTAATCAGGGAATCTCACTTCGGGAGAATTGAGAATTGGGAATGAATAACCTAAAGTTATGAAGGCCAAAACGAATCTATACCATTGATCTAGAACTAATCACCGTCGATTGATCAAGGATTCAGGAGATCCCTAATAACCAAAATCCCAACAATCGTTGGATTGGGTTAATCTTTTTACGTCAAAGATGGATCATTGTATTAAGTCAAGTTTCTTGAGGTTTATTCGGGGAGTCTCACTTTAGGAGAATTGAGAATCAGGAATGAATAAACCAAAGTCATGAAGGATGAAATGAATTTAGAACATTGATCTAGAACTAATCATAGTTGTTGGATCAAGGATTCATGAGATCCCTAATAGTCGAAATCTCGACAACCGTTGGATCGTGTTAAAATTTTCGCGTCAAAGATGGATAGTTAGATGAAGTCAAGTTGCTCGAGGTTTATTCAGGGAATATCACTTCAGGAGAATTGAGCATTGGGAACGAATAACCCAAAGACTTGAAGGCCAAAATAAATCTGGATTGTTGATCTAAGAGCTCATCACAGTCATTGGATCAATGATTCATATGAACCTACGACCAGGAGGAGGACATGTTCCATGTCAAGAGATCCACGTCATCAAGGACATATGGCACAATCATATGGTGACACATGTCAAGGTCTAGTTGCAACTTTAGGTTACGTAAGTCACGAATCAAGGTGACACGTGGCAGCCACTCAGCTAGTGCCAAGTCAACAATGACATCAACAAGTTACGTCACTCCGGGATTTTGGCCTTCGGGGGAAACAAACAATTACTTGAAGCATCGAAGGCCGAATTCAATGTTAATCATTGATCTAATATCCTGCGGATTCTCACATGACTGTTAGATCAAAACGTAGTGGAAAGAGGATGTAAGCACTCCCATGTTGACCACTTCGATGCTGACCAACTCCAGTGGAAATTGGAACAACAATTACCCGGACCTCTGAACCCCCGAAGTCCCAAAGTCTCGAAGTAAATAGTGGTCGTCCATATCAACCTTTGATTAATTCATAGCCATTGGATTAAGCAGTGGAAGGATAGTGTAAGGATCAAATATAGATCGTTGATTTTGTTCTAGGAATCACACCAACCATCGGATCAACCATTGTGAGAGGTAACCACTTTGGAGAGTTGAAACTCTAGAAGATTGGATGAGAGAGAAAACTTTTGAAGGCTGAAGTACTATAGGACAAGGTTCAAGCCCCCAGTCACAAGTTATGAACACATAAGCCATGAGGCGTTGGGAACATTGCTTAAATAATAAGCCCGTGGTTTTGCGTAGATGGTCACATGTAAATGGTTTGAAGGAAACACCTCTGTAGAATTCGTTTTCTGCAATATTTTCATATACATGGAATCGAGTTAAAAGAAATCAATCCATACCTATGATCGATTTATGAAAATCTCTCTCACTGAATTAAAAGCCTTCACAATAATGTTTGAATAATAATAAAGATTATTGTGAATTTAAAATGAAGAGGTGTGATGGTCCAAACAAAGGGATACAATGCTTCATAGCTCACACTAGTTGGAAGATTATATAAATGAGAAATAATGGTGAGAAGAAAGTGTCTCTGCAGTCAAGATCAAAAGATCAAAACATAAGTAGAGTCCAAGAAGAAGAACCGATTATTCTTATGAAGTGAGGGTGGAAGGGAGGAGCACAAAAGGATTCATATTATTCACTAAGTAAACATAAGGGAGTTGGTACTTCCTAGGGTCGGTTCCCTAAAAACAAGGGAGTTGGTGCTTCCTAGGGTTGGTGCCCTAAAAACATGGGAGTTGGTGCTGCTTGGGGTTGGTGCCCTAAAAACAAGGGAGTTGGGGCTTCTTAGGGTTGGTGCCTTGAAGAAGTGGATTTGTGTCTCCTAGAGTTGGTGCTCTAAAAAGGATTGGTGTCCTTCAATATTCTTCATAAAAGCCTTGTAATTCCTATTAATTATATTTATATAATTGATATTACAAAAAAATCTATTATTTATCTATTTTGGTAATTAAAAAAATATAAAAGTAACTGCTAATGGTTGAAAAAGGGTAATACTGATTCACCCCCCTCTCAGTATTCCAACAATTGGTATCAGAGCAGGTGATTTCAACACAGTCTAACAACTAGAAGGTAGAACCCGAAGATGGATCAGTAAGAAGGAATGTCTAGCAACAAAGAACCATTGTTCAATGGAGGTGGCTATGCTCTATGGAATATAAGAATGAAAAAATTGATGTTGGCTCTTGGTTTTGATATCTGGCAATCTGTTGTAGATGGTTACACTGCACCAACTACTCCACCCAAAGATGTTGCAGGACAAAAAATATGCATTGACAACTCAACATAAATCAATGCAATTCTAGGAGGGTTGACAAATTCTATATGTGTGAAATTCATGCATTGTAAGTCAGCCAAAGAAATCTGGGACAAATTGGAGGTTGTATATGAAGGAGATAGCAAATCCTGGGAAGCCAAACTAGAGACCTATAGAACTCAGTTTGAAAATTTGAAAATAAAAGAAGAAGAGACCATTGTTGAATACTTTCATAGGGTAGATGAAGTGGTTAATTCAATCAGAGCAACAGGAGAAGAACTTACATATAAACCTATTGTGCAAAAGATACTAAGGTCATTACCTATGAGATATGATGCCAAGATTTCTACAATTGAACATAGGCCTGATCTTGACACACTCAAAGTTGATCAACTTCATGGAATTTTTACAGCGTATGAAATGAGAAAAGGGAATGATAAACCAACAAAAGATGAAACAATGTTTAAAGCATCTAAAGAAAAGAAGAAACAATAACACATGTCTCATGAAGATCAGTCAAACATATCCGATGTAGAAGAGGCCAACTTTATAAAGAAGCTCCAGAAAGGATATGGAAAATATAAAAGAAAGTTACCCTTAATATGGTTCAACTGTGGAAAAATTAGACACTTTTCCAATAAATGTCCCCATCCTAAGCAAGAGGAAAGTGATGATGAAAGAACTTTAAAAAATCAGAAGAAAATCAACACTAATAATAAAAATAAGTTCTACAAGAAAAATAAAACGTTCTTTACCCAAGAAGACAATAGTTCATCAGAAGAAAATGAAGAAGACGAACCAGATCTTCTATTTATGGGAATAAAAACTCAATATGATAAGCATTCATAAGATGAAGAAGAAGTGAAGTTCGAAGAAGAAATCCTTAGTGTAATTGAAGAACTAGGAAAAACTAAAAAACAAAACAGGGTACTAAGGGGAGAGCTTCTAGAGATTAAAGAAGCTACTAAATCAAGAGAGAGGGAAGTTTCCAAATCCATCAAAGAGACAGAATAGACCATCAGTGATTTGAATTCTCAACTCCTGGAAGCTAATAAAATTGAAGAAGTCATTTTACAACAACTTGATGATAAAAAACAAGTATATGAGAAACTAGAAGATGAGATTAAGCTGCTAAAAAGTGAAATTGAGAAAGAAAAGAAATGATCAAAATATGGAAATAGTTCAAAGATCTTGGATGAAATTATCAGTAGTCAGAGGTCACCAAACAACAAGACTAGTTTGGGATACACCTAAGACTCAACTTCTACATCACAAGGATCTCTCAAAAGACCAATCGGTTACGCAGATTCTCTAAATGGCTCCTCAAGAAGAGAAGATAATAAAGTAAATATGATACCATTGAAAACTATTTGACATAAACATAAATCAACATTCCCTACTAAAGTAAAAAATGACAGGAAGAATACAATCACCAGAAGGAATCCCCTTAATAAATATCTATTTATTGGATATTGTTACTCTTTCAATAATTTTGGTCATAAGGCAGTACACTGTAAAGCTTATGGACAATACAATAACAAAAATGTCCAAAAATATAAGAACAATAGGTACAATACAAAGAAGAGAAACTACAACTCATTTGCTCCTTTGCAAAACTTCAATATTGAATGCCAAAAATGCAACAACTATGGTCATAAAACCAGAGAATGTAGATTACCATTGCAATCCTTAAATATAGGAAACCCTAACAAACAGAATAAGAAGATATGGAAAATAAAATCTGAAGTACCAAGCAAGAAAGATGATGAATATATTGCTCCTGAAATTGATGAAGTTAATAATAGGAGATTGGTGGGTAAAACTTATAATAAGGAATATAATAATCAAAGCTATGCATATAAAATAGATCAAGCTCAAGACAAGAAAACTCCTAAAGAAAAATATGACACAATTCCAGAACTTGATAATGTCATACAAGAAGATTATCCATTACCCAACAAATGGAAAATTCTCAAAACAAGGATAACGAATATTTTGGTGAAAAAAATGGTGACAATGATGATGAATCTTCAATAGTAGAACAATCAGAAGAATTGAGCGATGATGATCTGAGAAGTTTTCCAATGCTATTTTAATGATCCACTGAAACTCCTTCTCAAAAAAAATAAATTAGAAACAAAGAAGGGAAGGATAATTTAGGGAAGATTGTTCCTGTTGATACTCCTATGAGTATTGAAGAAAATTGTTGGCACAGGGGAAGACCCAAAGTTCAACGCTTCAACAAAGCATCAACAAAACCCAACTATCGTCCCTTTCGGCAACACCTGAGGTAGAAGAAGGGGGGTTATAGGACTTTGGTGTCTGTAACCAAGCTGGGACACAGATATGTGATCACAACACTTCGCAGAGTACTCAGGAACAACATAAATTAGTTCATTAGCCTTAATAACATCACAGATAAAACCCTAAGTACATATCGATGCAGTAACAATGAAAAAACACACATCACACTTAGCATCATAAGTTAGATCTAGGACATTCAACACAAGTAAAGTACTCAACATCAATAAATCTATCTAACATTCATAATAATCAATACACTAAGAAGATCCATAGCATAAACATCATATCACAAAGAAAACCATCAAAATAAGATATACATGGTTCACCCTAGTGTGGGGCTACGCCCATCGACTGCTTCGTCTTCTTTATTAGTCTTCAATCTCGTACATTCATCCGCTCCTATGCACTAAGTCATAGAGCCAAGTTTTGCATCAGACAGGAGATCTACGCATTGAGGACCAGATCCTCCTTCCCAAAATTAGGTCAAGGCACAGAGCCAATTCCTCTATCAAGCACAGAGCCTTACAAACAGATTCTGTTGCACAAAGCGCTCACAACTACTTGCACTTAGCCACTTTCCACTACTTATGTCTCTTGCAATTAGCTAACACTACTTCTACATTACATTCTTACTTATTTATACTACAATCCTTACAAAAATTCCTAATCATGGATAAACCCATGGGACGACATCCCATAACCCATTACAAAAACCCTAAGGAACCCCTTGTTGGGTCCACAAATCCTGCAAAACAAGTGAGATTCATGATCTCAGCTCCACCTGAGCCCTCCATCCTTGATCACTGTGTCAGAGTCCAAAAAGTGGTCAAACCTGACCAATGTTTCCTCAAAACTTGGTCGAGGGCCAACAGGCCCCCAACACTCACATGTGACTCATCTCGAGTCACTCAGATCTAGGCAAGGCTACTTTCGAAGGCCTCGAGCTTAGCTCAAGATGCCTCAACTTGCTACTTCTCCTGATTCTCCTGCTCAACGATCTCCTGGATTTTCTGCTCTGTAGCAGGCCCTTCCATGTGTTAATCCATTGTTGCAACCACTTGGTCCAGTTGCGAGCCTTGTCCCTCAATTTATTCAAACACCTTGTAGGCTTCATCCTGCACAGTTTGCAGCTTCTGCGTGACTTCCATCCCTTTGCCCTAGATGGAAGTAATATTTTGTTGTACCACACATTGTTCTTGAGATCTCTTCATTATTTCTACCGCCTTGAGTAGCTTCATCTGTGCCTATACTGATAGTGCCTGTTGTTGCAACTCTTGTAGTTGCGCTTCCAGTTTCCTTAGCTCTGGATCTTCTGTGAGACGTTCATAAGTCTGCGCACTTCTATCGCTCAATTGTTTACATTCTGAGGCGAGGGATCTGATCCTTCCAATTTCGTTCTTGGTAGCTTCCTCCCTCTAGTCGCACACCTCCTGTGGAGTGCTCGGTACTGCTTGGACCTCCAACTCTGTTATCCTCGCTTAAAGCTGCTGGATGGTCTTAGTCAGCTTCACCACTTGAACCTCGACCCGCTCCTGTTCCTCCTGTGCCAAGCCTGGCACAAAGTGGCATTCTCTATTCACTGTCTCTTTGACTACGACCCATTTTGCGAGCAACTGCTCATTTTCTTTCTGTAGCTTCACTTTGTCCTCCTGGACCATTGCCCAAAATTCTTCTTTCTCATTTTCATAAGCGGTTACACAGTACCGCACTACGCGTAATTGCTCTAAGACTTCCTCTTTCTCTTGTTTCAAGGATTTTGTAGCCTTCTCCTTCTCTTCTTAGAGTCACTGAAGTCAAGCCTCTGTTGCATCTGCAAGTCTTTGTTTGGGTTGGTTCATCCCCCAACTCTTCAGTATCCGACGAGGAAGGCACAGTAGGTATTGCGCGGCTCAAATGGATAGCTTGTTGTATTTCCTTCAGTTCTTTCTCGACTCTTTAATACAACTCCTCCTGCTTCGCTCCATATCTCTACAAGATATCCTTGGAAGCATCCTCCATCGCTACATTGACCAAGATGATGTCATCCTCTGTGAGCGTGGCCTCCAACTGGGGCTTATTGGTGCACGTCTTCTTTCTCACCGAAGGTTTCTGTGGAGAAACCTTCCTTTTCTACGGAGTTACTGTTTCAGTAGGGGGATCCTTTGACGGTGTAGCTTCGCCTTCTCCTTGCTTTTCTCCTTCCTCCCCTCCTCCTTTTCCATTTACTTTGTCTCCTCTTCCTAAGGAGCTAGATCCATTTTCTTCAAAGGTGTTTTCCTCCTCATCAGTCTCTATATCCTGAAATTCCTCCTTCTTCTTCTTATTCTTCACACTAGTATGTCCGACATGCTCGACCCGGGTGACCAAGGGGATTCCTATGATGTCAGTGTCAGAGAGTTTTGCATCTGCAATAGGTACAAGGAACTCCTCCGACCATTCCTTGGTGATATTCTCCATGTCTTCATCCGCCATCTTGTAATATGATTATAGCTCTTCCTTGCTCTCATCTCTGGACGCAGTGATATATATGAAATGTTGATCTACACAGAAATTGGCTATTGGTCTGTACTGGTGCAAAGTGCATGGTGTCATGCGCGGAAATGACTCAATGCAAACCTTCAGTTGCTGATAATACACATGGAACACAACGTTCAATTGTCATTTCTTCGACATGTCATTGGTGTACCACAAGGTAGAAAACCTAGCGGACAACGGATCCGATGGTTCAATCTCCAGAAAGGTTTCTCCCTCATGCATTTTCCAAGCGACAAATGCAATCAATACAAGTAGCCAGCTGAAGTGGAACTCATATCCCGTGTCCTGAGCTTCACGATAGTCTTTCTCAAGTTCGTTGATGAGGTAAATCGCCCAATTCATTTGCATTCCCTCCATACATTTACCTACGAGGTCCACCACGAACTCGGTGACCTGTGTGGGGAAATTCCTTCTTACGATATTTCTAGTTATGAGTTGGCAAGTGAGGCGCACTGGTCCATCCTAGATAGAGGCTACCTTGTAGCCTCGATTTCCTTTTTCCACTTCCTCGTAAGCCTCCTTGATGCATTGTGCCAGGGATCAGTTTGAGGCCTTCCCTAGGTAAAACTGTTGAGGGTCAGGTCCCTGCATGCTCAATCCTGTAATCAAGTGGATCAACATCAGATCCACAGTAATTCACCTATCGAGCCACAAGTATCCGCCATGGTAGCGCGACAAGAGGATTTTAACGCAAGATTTAACCTCCTGGTGACGACCAAAATGGGGAATTTTCATTAAGTTTAGCACAGTGGACTGTGCCAGCTCCTTAATCCATGACTGGGAAATGATGCAAGGCTTCTTCCCAGTGGTCTTTGTCAAGTATCGGTGGGGTGCGAGCATAGCGTAGTTATTTCTATCTTCGAGATTGAAATAATTGTTCTTCAACGACGAGATCTATCCCAACTAGATTCCAGCTACGCGTATTACCTTCATAATGTACACGGTGATCAAAGTGTACTCATAGTCCCATGGGATACTGTCGTGGTTAATCGCTCCAACCAACGGTGGGATATAGTCTAGTAATATCGAAGGGATCTTCTTCGCATTAGCCAGATCACTGTGATGCTTACTTCGCTCCTTGATCACAGGGTTAGTACGACCAAAGTGTCGTACAATCGAAGGGGAAGCATGCAGTCCCCTAGTCGACGATGCCTGCAGTCCTTCAAACATAGCTCTATCATCCATGAACTTCCTAAGAACCTCCTCTACGGACTTCTCTAACTCAGTGGGCTCACTCGACATTCAAATTTTTAAGCAAACAAGTCGGGGTAGACGGACGAATAAACAGGGTAGTCAAACGGACATCGATGTTTGGATTCTGATAACACAGCTCGATACACAATCAAATATTTGTTAGCTCAGTTATTCATGGGTGGCAGAAAGTGGTCCCCACGCAACATCCGATGGGTTAAATAAGTGGGGCCTCGTAACGGATTCTTCCAATGGGCAGGAATTCTTCCATCAATGTGAATCTGTCCATTATGGTGCGGTCTAAACATCCAACGATGGTATATCCGCCAACAAATGCACTTTCTAGCCATTCTAGAGCGTCGGTCTAACGGTCACGGTGCCTTCAACGGTCATATACCTTTGTCGAGGCGAAGTCCCATTCTGTGCGGTCCTATTGTTCTGGCAAGGTTCAAATCCTACGAACTTGCCTACTGCGAAGTCTTCCATTTGTTCTGTGTAGCTTCCTGTAGCTTGTCCAACTTGGCTTTCTTCTAACTAAGCTTCCTTGCCTTCTTTCCTGTGATATGAGTTTCTTTAGTTGTTTCTGGATTCCTCTTTCCATTGTTATTCTTATATTCTCCTAGCATAGTGACTTCACATTGTTGATGTGCTCTCAAAGGGTTCGAAGTTAATACCCCTTATCTTACTACTTCCTGGGTGGATATACTTCCTTCTTGCATGGATAAGTCCTTCAAACCTTCCTGCATTCTTTCAACCTTGACAACTAATTATCTTGCCTTCTGTTGCTTCGACTTATCCTCTCGTTCTTCTATTAGTCGGTCTATTTTTCTAGCTATGAAATCCCTTAGTTCTTTCTTTTTCTTTTCTGTAGCTTCTTCCTCTGATTTTCTTCTAATCTGATCTTTCTCAATCCAGGTCTTACCTAGCAAAAGTGGGGAAGGGGCATTGTTCTCAACAAACTTAATGACTTCAAATTCCTCTTCAGTCGATGTTCCATGAATAATAATAGGTACTTTAGTAACTCTTCCACATAGGGTTATCATTTTTCCTTTGAACAAGCCTATCCTTCCCAATGAAGGTACCATAGCAGGCTTTCCTAAAATTTTGTAAGTGTCTTCTGTCATAATATTCACTTGTGTTTCTTCATCCAAGACACAGTCTATGTCAAAGTCTCCTATTCTTGTACTTATGCGTTGTTTTACTTTCATTATCTCTGGTAAAATGACATCTTTATGAACATCCATCGTTTCTTTCAATTGTGATAACATAGTCTGAGCTTTCTCTGATTCTTTCTCTTTATTATTCTCTAACATGCTCTTATTCTTTTGACTCATGTTCATTTGTTCAACTTTATCAATCATCCTTGGACAATCTTCAACTTCATGACCAAATTTTTTAAAACAAAGTCAAATAGGACATGTATCGGGGCATTCCTTAGCAAGATGTCCTAATCTTCTGCAGTTATAACATAGTGTCAATCCTCTCTTTCTATTGTATGTTCCCCAACCTCTCCTGTACTGCGTACTAGGATCACAGTGCTGGACCTGCAATCTGCAAAAATTCTTTCTAGGTTCCTACATCCACTTATTAGTCCAAAAATTCTTTCTATGCATAGGAATAACATATCTTTCTTCATTTCTATTAAATTTTTTCAGATCAACTCTTTCTTCTAACTGTGCCCTAGATTTCAGATTAGGACATAATCAATCAAACATACCTAGATTCATGCACTTCCAACCTATCAAATTTCTCTTCTACTATATCTCGAGGGTTGTTATGAACAAACTCATCCACCATGGCTAGGGTTTCTACGACTTCTCTTTAAGTCAATTCCTAGATCCTTCAACTTCCCACAAATACCCAAAAGAAAAACCTTGCTCAGATACCAATATGATCTGTAAAATGTCGTGGATATTCAAATGAAATTGTTTGTCACAAAAGATGTGATTAATAAAACCGAAATCTACACTATGAAGGTTAAATTCATTTATATTCCAAAAAGTTTAGTTATTGATTTTCTTCTTATGCATGAAATAGATAAAATGCGAAAAATAGAGAACAATAAAGTACACTCACACACCATCCATAATATAACGAAAATATTTTCTCTAGGAAACCCTTACAGTAGAAAACCCATATAGAAGATGAGGGTGCTCTACTCTCTAGTATGGAAATATTGCAAGTACAAAGGAGAAGACACTCTCTATGGAGTTACCTTGGACCTGTGTCATGTTAGGTTGCTACAAAACATTAAAACCCTCTATTATTCTATTTTATTTCCCACTCCCAATTTTTATGCTATGATATGGAACAAAATACAATAACATAGAATGGAACCCCTTCTCCTCCTAGTGGCCCAGTATTTAACATAGTCTGATAGCCATCTAGGGGTAGGTTTTTTACTTTCTCAACCCTCAATTTCCATATGGTTTTTAAACTTCTAGAATATTATTGAAATCAATCACGTAGCTAGATCCATATGCATGAGTAATAGGGGATGACGTGTTATATTTCCATACCATGGTGGTCAACATAATATGTCAACTTGCGAGAGGCATAACTTTTACATACAAACTCTTATTAACGCACAATCTACACCATTGGAAAGGTATCGAAGTTTAGAATGCCACTATAGGGGTGTGCACAATTTATGGACACTAGAACCCCAAAAATGTCATTTAATGCCTTGGAATGGCTCTATAAGGTTCCAGACCCCAATTTTCCAAACTGGGACTTGCCACTAAAATGACCCTGCAAGTTGATTCCTCCAATTTTTTCCACTCTAAAAGCATCGAGATCGATGAAAAATAATATAATGATCCAATCTAGATCATTCACCCACTTCTGAACATTTGGATCATACACATGGGACCACATACCCTATGAAAATAGGAAATCATTAGATCCTTAGAGCACCACATGCATCTTTGTGGAATATCCCAATGGTGTGAAGGATTACAAGATGATTGATCCCTCAATGAGAAAGCTCATTATTGAGCACAGTGTCCATTTTGAGGAAAGTCCCTTGCATGCACCATTGGAGCCACATGCAAAGACCTCAATATTTATGCCTACACCAGATATCATAGATGATGAGTCCACTCATTCAGATCATGGTTCAAATATGAGTTCCAAATCTGATTTGGAAGATGATGATCATGCATATGATGAGACACAACAAATGCCCAAGTGGGAACACACCACCCTACAGGTAGCAGGTGACCTTGTGTGGGATCCAGTGGATCAGAGGAGGAAAAGATCATAGTTTGAGCAGCCTCCTCATGCACTCCTACCTACTAAATCTATGCTTCCCATGCATTGATACATGGTTATAGCTTCAGACTCGTAGACCTATGCAAAGGCTGCAGGAAATCCCTTCTGGGAAAATGCTATGCAGGAGGAGTATAAATCTCTGCTCAAGAACCAGACTTGGGATCTGGTTATTCTTCCTTCAGAAAGAAATATTGACATATGTAGATGGGTCTACATGACCAATAAGGAAACATATGGATAGGTGAGAAGGTACAAGGAAAGATTGGTTTCCAAAGGTTTTCAGTAGATCCATAGAATAGACTTTGATGAGACCTTTTATCCAGTAGAAAAGATTGACTCCATTCAATTGGCCCTTTCCATTGTAGCAACTAGGGGGTGGTAAGTTTTCCATATGTACATGAATAATTCCTTTATTCACAGGGATCTCTGAGAGGATGTTTACATGGAGTAGCCTAAGGAGTTCATACATAACTCATCCTTAGTATGTTGACTAAAAAATTCACTCTATGGCCTCAAGCAAGCGCCTAGAGCATGGTTTGAGAAGATGCATGTTTATTTACTTTCTCAACATTTTGTTAGATGTAAATCATATCCAAACATCTACATGATGAGAACCTCATACTCCTTGATGATATTATTTCTATATGTTGAGGACCTCCTGATCACAGGAAGTTTGGCCTCAACAATTGTTGCGTCCAAAAACATTTTTCATGACATGATTTCTATGAAGGACATGGGTCTAATGAAAATTTTCCTTGGCCTTGAGATCAATTAGGATGTTTCATGAATCAAGCTATCTTAGACTAAGTATGTGAGAGATCTCTTGGTTAGATTTCACATGACTGACTACAAGTTGGAAGCCACACCCTTTTTGTTTGGGGTGCATCTTAAGGATGGCAGGGATACACTATTGGTATATAGTACCTTTTATTGAAAGTTTGTGGAAATCCTTTTGTATCTCACCCTCACCCGACCAGATCTCTGATATGTAGTATGAGCAATTTCCAATTACATGCAGGAGTCGCATGAGCTACATTGGAAGGCTTCCAAGCACATCCTCATATATGTTCAGGGAACCACTAGTTATGGGATACACTATGAAATAGGTTGTGCATTGGATCTCATTGACTTCACAAATTCTAATCTAGATGGCGATAGCACAAATCACAAGTCCACTTCCGAGTACATGCTCAATTTAGGTTTCAGTCCCATCTATTGGTCGAGAAAAAAACAATCAACAATTGCTTTATCATTAGTAGAGGTCGAGTACAGAGGAGAGATCAACACTACTATTCAGGTAATTTGGTTTCAAATCTTCCTCAATGAGCTTGCCATCCATTTCCCACCATATTAATGTCATTTGGTGTGAGAATCAGAGTACTCTCAAGTTTTGGAGAGACCCAGTGTAGTCGTAGCGGACCAAACACATCGACATCCGTATGCATTACATTAGAGAATTGGTACATGAAGGGATCATTGATTTGTAGTAATGTCCAACCGTTGAACATATTGCAGACATAGTCACCAACACATTTACTAAGCTAGTGATTGTATTAGAGTGAAGGGCACAGTTTCTAAGTAATTGACTTTCTTCCTTCTTCAATTTTGATGCATTGTACTTTGATATTTTCCCATGATATTTTCCCTCTTTCCTCTATTTTCAGTGTTTCATTATCATATGAATTTTACAATGGGTACCTTACATGGCCTTGGTCTTTAGGACCCATTCATCACTTATAGCCTAGTAGTTTTCAAGGGGACTGTTGGATATATTACACACTCACCTAGTATATCTTTTCCTAGGTTGACTAGTCTATGTTGAGGGCGCCTCTGGTTAGATATATTCTCCCCTATATGAGAATATTCTCCCCTAGATGAGGGTGCCACATCCTCTTTAGTCTTTCCTCAGTTGTAGTTCAGTTATACTAGTGGAGTAGAGTCTTACATGGAAACCTCAGTACTATCACCTAGTGTTGCATGCATACCTTAGGATCATCACCAAGAGAGAATATTTACCTTGGTAGCATCACCAAGAATGTTCCAAATATGTGCATGCATGATTCTCTCCTCATTCCACTAGTGATTACTTAGTTAATTGATGGCTGCATGGCAAGTTAACTAAGACTAGGTGGCAGTTCATTCTTGAGTCTGTCAATGAGTGTATAGGTCTCTCTAGATCACTAATATGGTGCATTCATTTATCCATGTAGAATATATCATGTGTATTTTTACTATTCTCTCATTATTTAATACAATTCATTCTTTCTCTCAAGATTGTCTCTCTTTCTTTTCTCTCTCCCAAGATTTATGTGTTTTTTCTACTAGATAGGTTCTCCATGACAAGTTTCTACGCAAATTCAGACTTACTTTATTGTGATTGCTAAAAAAAATAATTAAGTTTACAAGTGGTATATCTTCTTGGAGCATATTAACCGATCAACCTCTATTGGCGTTGTCATCTCTGCATGTGTAGTAAATGAGTTGTAGGTGCACCCTTAGCCTCCTTAAATCTTATTTATTTGGGATTAAAAATTGGTTTTCCTCGAATAAGTATTACAAAGACCCATATTAAATCAATGCACTTTTTCGGCATTAACCAAGGTCCTTCTCTCCATGAGTCCATCATCTATACTATGGATTTGAGTGATTCTCTTATCGACTTCACTTGAAAATTCTCAGTGTACTTCAACTAGCTTAGATGAACATTGTGGTCTCTTAACAAAAATGGAGCCTTACCTTAGGATGTCTTTCAAAAATCACAATAGCTCCTAATTCATATCCATTGTGTGTTGAATTTTCACTATGCTAGGCTCAATCATGAGGTTTATTTTATTTAGCATGTACTTGAACCATAAACAAATGCAGCTACACCATACATAAGTGCTGGAAGAACCAATATCACAAGAAGAATTACCATGCACAAGAACACAATAAATATCCTAGGAAACCCTTCTACTCAAGGGAAGAAATCCCAACAATCATTTTCTATATTCTCAAGAGAATATCCCCCAACCATAAAACCCTAATGCACATAAGAGGGTGCTCTACAACCTTGAAACTATCTCCCAAGAGAGGTGCACACTTCAACCCTAAAATGTACTTGCTGAAATTCTGAAATTTCAAGTGTGAGTGTGTTTCCTCAATGGGGAAATCACCTTTATTTATACTATACCAGACATAGCAATAGGCGTGTCTATTGGAACAACAGGGCCGACCTCAATAACTCAGAAATATAATTAATTATTACAATAAACCTTAATTATCTTTTACATATGGTGGGGTCGAGTTGTATCCTTTACATCATAATTAGGGTTACAAGTAAATATTACACTTAGACAATATAGGAAGGGATCCACACGTCCACTAGTTCTCAACCACTAGGGACACGTCCACCTATTCTCAGCCACAAGGATGGCATACTCAATAGATCTCTATCTCAACTGAGTCCACAGGAGATTCATCTAGAGTACCATATCGACTCAACTCTCACACAAGCGAGAATCATACACCCATCACATGGGCACACCCAACACTGGGGGACGACTCAACTCTCAGACAGAGAAGAATGATGCACCCCATCACATGGGAATACCCAACACTGGGCTCTCTCACAGGTTGACTCAACTTAGTCATAGAGGAGAATGTATCCTGGAGAATGTCACACGAAGTTTCAATCATCAACACTCCCTCTAAGTTAGGGAGGCATTCTCCACTAGGCCAAGTCTCTCACATAAGTACTCGAACTTCGTCCTGGCAAGGGATTTGGTGAAGATATCTACAATCTGATCATGTGTAGGAAGATATTGCATGTGTACTACTTTCCTTTGCACCATGTCTCTGATATAATGGTATTTGATCTCAATGTGTTTCGATTTATCGTGAAACACATGATTCTTAGAGAGCTTCACACAGCTCTGGTTATCAAAGTGAATAATGGTAGAATCTATCTCATGATCAAATAAATATGTCAGGAGCTTGTGAATCCACACTGTTTCATGGACTACCGCACTCAACGCTATATACTCTACTTCTGCGGTACTCAAAGCCACATAGCTTTGTTTCCTGCTGCACCAGGAAACCATGGCAGATCCCAAGGTATAACAACAACCAGATGTTCTCTTCCGGTCCACTACACTCCTTGCCCAATCTACATCGTCATATCCTTGCAATCTCATGTCTACACGAGAGGCATATCTCATGCCATATCCAACTGTGCTTTGTAGATATATCAATACATGCTTCGTTGCTATCCAGTGAGTCTGTCTCGATTGACTCATAAACTGACTGAGTACATTCGCTGCATAACATATATCAAGTATGGTGTTAACTAGATACATCAATGATCCAATAATTTGTCGGTATATATGTGGATCAATCTCTCCTAAATCATTAGAAGCCTCGTTCATTTTCTTCATATTCATCACCATCGATGTCGGCATGGACTTGCAGTTTGACATACCGAATTTCTTCAATATCTCCACTGTATATTTTCCTTGACTCAGGAAAATATCATCAGTCCTCTTCCATACTTCCAGTTCATAGAACTAGTGCATCATACCCAGATCCTTCATCTCGAATTCAGAATTCAATGCACGCTTGCATTCAACAATAAGTCTTTCTAAATAGGTGAGGAATAAGTCATCAAGGTACAAGACCAATATCAAGAACTTGTCACCAACAATGTGATAATATAGTTTTGGATCAACAACACTTTTGGTGAAGACCAAATTCATCGAGAATCCATCCATCTTCTCGTACCAAGCACGAGGTGCCTGCTTTAGTCCATACAAAGATTTCTTCAACCTGCACACATGAGATTTCTCTTCATGTATCACGAATCCCTCTGGCTTCTCGATGCAAACTTCTTCCTCAATCTCACCATTGATAAAGTTTGTCTTTACATCCATCTGATGTAGTTTCCAACCCATGGATGCAACTAGTGCAATGATAGTATGGATGGAAGTGTATCAGGCTGCTGGAGAAAATTTCTCCTCATAATCAATTCCCTCCACCTGTGAGAATCCTCTAGCTATAAATCTCACTTTGTAAATATCAACACTTCCATCAGCTGCATGCTTGATCTTATAGATCCACTTATAAGTCACTACAGACTTCCCTTCTAGTCTCATAACAATATCCCACACATCATTCTTCATGATGGACTGATACTCTTATGCCATGGAATCTTTCCATACCTGTTGACCTGCTGCATCTCCATGACAAGAAGGCTCAGTATCAATGATGTGGCTCATGGCTGAAACATAGCTCGAAAATATCTTTGGTTTCTTGCTCTCTCATAATGTGCCTCGAGAAGTTGCATGTCCCTCTGCCTCCTATATAGTTTGTTGAGCCCATGCAGGAATTTTATGGCCTACTACAATGCCTTTGGGGACATCAACTGGAGAAATTGGATCAACTGGATCGATTGGAACAATAGATATCTCCCTCTGAACTGCTTAAGGGGGAGAAGGTATTGTCTCGCTATCAATCTCCATCTGAGATTCTTTGGATCTTCGAAAGGCTGTGTTTTCCTCAAATATGACATCTCTTCTCACCTCAATCTGTCTCTGTCTAGGGATGTAGATCCAACATGCCTTTTAAGATTCACTATATCCCACAAATGTACCCTTTCTTCCTGAAGGGTATAGCTTGGACCTCTTATCCTTGGGTACATGTAAGTATATTGGACACCCAAATATCCTGAAGTGTCTAACCTCAGGCTTCACTCCAGTGATGGCTTCTTCGAGAGTCATGTTCTTCAAAATATGGTGAGGACTCTTGTTTTAAACATATATTGATGTCATGGATGCTTTTTCCCACAAAACCATAGGTATATTCTGATCATGTATTATTTCTTTGGTTTTCTCAATGATGGTTCTGTTCTTCCTCTCTCCAACCCCATTTTGTTGAGGGTTGTAAGGAACTGTGTACTCCCTCTTGATCTCTGCCTCAATACAGAAATCACTAAAATCCCTGTAGGTGTACTCTCCTCCATTATCTGATCTTAGCACCTTAATATTCCTTCTGGTCAGGTTCTCAACCTGAGCTTTGAATTCTTGAAATCTTGCAAGGACTCCATCCTTGGTCTTCAAGAAATAAATCCAAGTCTTCCAAGAGTGATCATCTATGAAGAGCACATAGTACATATATTTTTTCAAGGAGGCAACAATAATTGGTCCACACATATCTGAATGTATCAAGTCCAATATCCCCTTGGATTTGTTGTCATTGCTCAAGAAGGAGCCCTTGACATTCTTTCCAAGAGAATAGCCTCTGAAAACACTATTATGTTGAACCTGTATCTCTGGAAGGCCTGTTACTATCTTCCCTAGAGATGGAAGGGATTTGTAATGAATGTGAGAAAGTCTCTTATGCCATAACTCACTCAAGTTGATAGTATCATGTAACAGGGCCTGGAATGGTCGAATAGTGAACCTGTATAAGTTGTTTTCTCGAACACCAATTACTGGGGCATAATTTGTATGTGAGTCCTTGTGCCATGCAAGAAATTTTCCTTCAGAAAAGGTAACCTTGTAGCCTTTACCCTCTAAAGAAAAAATGGAGACAAGGTTCCTTTTCATCCCAAGTACATATAGTACCTCACTCAACTCAAGGGGTATGTCAGAATCTAGTTGGAATGTATAAGTTCCAACCCCTTTCACATTATATCTGGCATTGTCTCAAAGTACAACATGTATACTGGTCTCTTTCTCAACAAGATCTATCAAATGATCTCTATATCTAGTCATGTTCCTAGAGGCACCAATGTCAATTAACCAAATATCATTATCAGTAGGAACTGTACCTGAGAGTGTTGATATGAATAAGAAGGCTTCATCTTGGATGTCTTCATTTCTCTTATGTGGCTCTGTATGAACATCAGTAGTGGAGGCAAGTTGTCTTTCTTTCTCTTCATTGATAGTTGTCTCTGGTAAGGCCTCTTATCTCACACTCAATAGGTCATCCTCTTCCAAGTTGATCTGAAGTCTTGACTTCCAGGAACTAAAGTTGCTTGATCCATCAAGCCTAACTTCCACCAAGGTTCTGTTCCTCATGGTTTTCAAATTCTTCCACAAACCCTTAGTGATGCAGGAGCATCGCTCACTCATCAAGCGAGCCAGCGCGTGGAACAGAAAAGACAGCTAGACAACGCCTATACCAATTTTGAATTTCTTTGGAAGTTGTTGCGCCGCTCTTTAATGAAGGAATTCATAAAGAAGTGCACTTGTATTGTAAATGGACCTTGAGCCTTTAAGCTCTCGTCCTTAGTATATAGGAAAGCATTTAATAGATTTAATGATGTTAGATAGGAATTAATTGTAGATTTGATAGGTGTAGAATTCGAGAGGGAAAACGGAATATAGGCACCCTCCTTTGTACATTGTATGATGGATGGAAGCATTCAGAAGAGAAGAGAAGAGGAGAGAAAAACATAGAACCTGTGAAGAACACCCTTGTACAGATTGAATTAATAGAAGAGAGTCTTTGATTCAACTCCATGGTTTGTGTTGTTTCTCTGTGTTGATATTATGCCCATGGATGTTTGCTTTCTTGTATGCATTTTCTTTTGAATATGTTGTGCATGTGATTACAGAGGCTTAACTGAAGTATGTGGGAGAGAAAAGAATGAGTTTCAATTGTTTCTCTGTTTGAGCCAGGAGATTCCTGCATAGAGTGCAGTCAAATTCATCCGCATAGAGTGCGTTGATGAGGCTCAACAGATAAACTCTTATTCTCATCTGCCCAGAAGTTGAATTGGGTTGTTCGAGCCATGCAGAAGAAGTGCAGGTCGAATTTGAAGTTTCAGCCGCTAGTTAGAGCAAAGGAAGGCATAGACCACTGTTGCAGGAAGTGCACAGAGTCTGGAAGAACTCAACATTTCTAGAGTTGTTGGGTCGAGCGCGAGGAGCGTGTGAAAATTATCTGAGGGAGTCAGAGTTGACAAGCTCAGGAGGGATAGTTCCTCCGTGGATACTGTAGGAACAGACCCAGGAGAGGCTCGAGCAGGAAGAAGCTGTGGAGCGGAAGAAATCCTCAAGAAGGGGAATCAAAGGCCAGAAGTTCGCAGAGGAGAATTGTGAAATCCTGTTGACGGTCAGATCTTGGAGAAGCCACGTGAGGTTTAGCCCTTAGGCGCAAGGAGGGAACCGACTATCGGGGTTCGGCGTATCGGGGTTCACGAAGGTGAGAGTTTCATACTTGTTGAAATCGCGATTCACGATTTCTCGAGGTCATTAGAGCCGTTTATCGAGACGGGGACATGTGGCATGAGATCTCGGAGGATCGGGGTTCGGTATTTGGAAGGTCCTGTGAAACGGTGCCGCGGAATTCGCGAATTCCCAATCGGCGATTTCACGATCGCTACAAGTGTGTGGGGTCCAAGCGACAGCAGTGAGGATAGTTGTCATCGGAGAATCGACATATCGGGCCTTGGAGGTTGAAGTTCCAAGTCGTTGACATCGCGGGTTCCAATTTCCCGATAGGGAAATCCCCGAAAAACAAGGAAGTGTTGACCCTTTGACTTATCGGGGTTCGGGGTTTTGATTTGCTCGAGAACCCGATTTCTCGAAAAAAACAGCGGGAGATCAACAAAGTACCTTGTGGGTGAAGAAAGGTCCCGATACGGGATCTGAGGGCGTTTTATCTCTTCAGTCTAAGTGAAAGAAGGTCCTGGTGAGAGTGGTTGGACCGGGAGGGTCATGATTTGCACCAAGTGGTATCAGAGACGGAGAAGATTTCTCTTTGTTTCGGTAGCAGAGAGAAAGAGAAGACATCATGCCACCTAGAAGAGAAAGGCAGTCACCTGATCGAGAAGACAGGGATGCGCAAAGAAGGGGTAGGCCAGCAGGAAATCCAGAAATGGAGCGCCAGATGAGAGATCTCCGAGCAAGGCTTGAGGAGATGGAGACAGTGTAGAGACGCGGAGCTGGTGCTGGAGAGTTCAGTGATTCTGAAGTGGAAGAGGAAGCTGGACATGCAGAAGAGGTCACAGCAGAGGATGCTTCGACTGAGCGATTAATCAAAGCTATCGCCTGGATGAGTTCCAAAACCAAAATGGATATTCCGGCTTATGAAGGAAGCTTGGATGAAGAAGAGTTGATGGATTGGATCCGAGCACTTGATACCTACTTCGATTACAAAGATATCGAAGAGGACAAGAAGGTAAGACATGCTGTTACCAAGTTGAAAGGACATGCAGCTTTGTGGTGGGACGAGCTACAAGTGGATAGACGTTCCAAAGGGAAACAGAAAATTAAGAGCTGGGATCGGATGATCGCTAATATGAAAGCGAAGTTCATCCCCAGAGACTACCAGATCACTCTGTTCAGGCGAATGAAGAACCTGAGACAGAATATGATGACGGTGAAGGAGTACACTGAAGAGTTTTACAGACTCAATATCAGAGTTGGTCATCGGGAGAGCGATGATGAGAAGGTGGAAAGATACCTGAATGGTTTGAGGTATGACATTCAGGATGAATTGAGCATGGTTACCATCCGAACAGTTGAGGATGCGTACCAGATGGCTCTGAAAGCCGAAGAGAAGCTGAATCGCAAGAAAGGACAGCGAGGGCGAGGCAGGAGTCAGCCTAGAGGCAAGGAAGTTGCCCAAGAAAGAGCATAGAAACCCAAGGAGGAATGGCAGAGACCTCAGGGTAGGGTTGAAAGAGGTGGAACCTCACAACAGAGGCAACAATATGCTGAGCCGAGGAGACAGCATACAGAGCAGGGTGGCGGATATGCTGATGTGAATACTTTTCCTCGTACCCGAGGTAGAGGAAGAGGTCGAGGTGGAATCATCACATGTTTTACATGTGGAAAGGACGGACACAAAGATGTTGATTGTACAGACATGAAAGTGGATAGAGGAGAAACTCACATCGCTGAGGCACAGAGGCGTGATGCTGAGACAGAAGGTGCAGACAACGGAAGATCGCTAGGAATGCATAAAATCCTTTTGACACCTGAGAAAGAGGTGGGAAGATCAGTGCAGAGGACAAGACTGTTCAGAATGGCTTGCACAGCCAAGGAAAGGAAATGCAAAGTCATAGTTGACAATGGGAGCACCAACAATCTCGTTTCAACCGAGATGGTGGAAAAACTGGAGCTGGAGACGACTAAGCACCCGAGTCCATATAAAGTCTCGTGGTTACAGAAGGGACACCGGGTAAGTGTCACTAAACAATGCTTAGTTAAATTCAAGATTGGGAATTACCATGATGATATTCTGTGTGATGTCATTCCCATGGACGTATGTCACATATTGCTCGGTAGACCATGGCAGTATGACAGAAATGTGATTCATGACGAAAAGATGAACACATATACACTAGAGAAGAATGGGAGAATTCATAAATTGCTTCCGATAAAAGATAAAGAAGTGAAGCCGAAAGTAAACAGCACCATACTTCTTATGAGTGGGAAGGAACTTCTTGCAAAGATAGAGAAGAACGAAGATCCACAA
>SNQJ01S0061275.1:25916-41907 GCA_010110895.2 Picea sitchensis | reverse complement strand
GATCCTGAGAAGGTGGAAGTAATCAAGAATTGGCCATCACCGAGAAATGTTTTCGAGGTGAGAAGTTTCCATGGACTAGCTAGTTTCTACAGAAAATTCATTCGAAATTTCAGTGGGATTAGCGCAACAATGATGGACACCGTGAAAAAGCGACATAAAGTTTTTCATTGGACAGCAGAGGCTGAGAGGAGTTTCAATCTGTTGAAGCGGAAGATAACAGAGCAACCAATCCTGGTGTTTCATGATTTCCAGAAGACATTCCAAGTGAAATGTGATGCAAATGGGTATGCCGTAGGAGGAGTCTTGAGTCAGGATGACAGACCAGTTGCATATTTCAGCGAGAAGCTGGATGAAGCGAAGCTGAAATCCTCCACATATGACAAAGAGTTTTATGCCATTATACATGCATTGAAAAAGTGGAGGCATTACTTGATACCCAAGGAATTTGTGTTGTACAGTGATAATCAGGCATTGCAGTTTGTGAGTCAACAGGATAAGTTGAACCAGAAGCATGCAAAATGGGTAGAGTACATGCAGAATTTTATATTTGTAATTAAACACATTTCGGGAACTGCTAACAAAGTGGCTGATGCTTTGAGCAGGAAATGTTTATTGTTGCAGGAGTTTCGAATCAAAACATTGGGTTTTGAAAATCTGAAGGATATGTATGCAGGGGATGCAGACTTCGGAGAAGCATACGAAGCGGCTGAGAATCCAGTCCTCAGAGATCGGAATCCATGGATAGAATTCATGATATAGGAAGGATTGATGTTTAGAGGCAATCAGCTATGTATTCCGAATTGCTCCATGAGGGAGAATTTGGTGAAGGAAAAGAACAGTGGTGGATTAACAGGTCATTTTGGACACGACAAAACATTCGCGAAGCTGAGCGAATCGTATTTTTGGCCGGGCATGCTAGCAGATGTAAAGAGGTTTGTTGACATGTGCCGAATTTTTCAACACTCGAAGGGCCGAAAGAAGAATGCAAGGTTTTATCAGCCATTGCCCATACCCGAGAGACCATGGGAGGCAATTAGTATGGATTTTGTTCTGGGATTGCCGAGGACACAGAGAGGAGTTGATTCCATATTTGTGGTGGTGGACAGGTTTTCAAAGATGGCACATTTCATTCCGTGTCAGAAGACCAGTGATGCGACCCACATCGCAAACTTGTTCTTCAAAGAGGTTGTCAGACTTCATGGATTGCCGAGAAGCATAGTCTCGGACATGGATACCAAATTCATAGGTCATTTTTGGAGGATGCTATGGAAGAAGCTCGGAACTAATTTGGCTTTTAGTTCAGCTTACCATCTGCAGACGGATGGGCAAATAGAGGTGGTAAACAGGAGTCTGGGGGATTTATTAAGAAGCTTGGTGACAGAGCACCACATCAGTTGGGACCAAATATTACCACAGGCATAGTTTGTGTACAATGATTCGGTGAATCAGAGTACAGGAAAAAGTCCATTCCAGATTTTATATGGGACACAACCAAGGGGAGTTTTGGAGCTCAGGGAGTCAGAACAGGCTGGAACTAGCAGTGCGAGCGCAGAAGAATTTGCTGGAGCGATGCAGGAACTTCACAGCCAGGTGAAGCAGCGATTGCAGAAGTCCAATCGGGAGTACAAGCGCAGAGCCGATCAGCGAAAGAGACAACTTCAGTTTGAATTTGGTGATCTCGTTCTAGCACACTTAAGGAAGGAAAGGTTCCCAAGGGGAACATATAACAAGCTCAAGATGAAGAAAATTGGGCCATGCAAAGTCCTGAAGAAATTCGGGGAGACTGCATATGAGCTTGAGTTGCCAGATGGCATCGGGATATCTCTGATTTTTAATGTGTCGGATTTGTACCCATACAGAGCTGGAGAAGCAGAAACTGGGACTGAGGAACCAGTGATCCAGTGGCAGAAGCAATTACCAGTAGCAGAAAAACCACGGATGGAGTGCATACTGGACAAGCGATTGGGCAAGAAGACCAAGCGAAAGCAATATTTTGAGTACCTGGTGAAGTGGAAGAATCACCCAGTGGAAGATGCCAGCTGGGAGACAGAAGCAGTTATACAGAAGCATGGACACACCGTGTAGGAGCTCATGGACAGGAGCCCATGAAATCTTTCAAGCCGAGGAGTATGATGCAGGAGCATCACTCACTCATCAAGCGAGCCAGCGCGTGGAATACAAAAGATAGCTGGACAACGTCTATACCAATTTTGAATTGCTTTGGAAGTTGTTGCACCGCTCTTTAATGAAGGCATTCATAAAGAAGCGCACTTGTATTGTAAATGGACCTTGAGCCTTTAAGCTCTCGTCCTTAGTAGATAGGAAGGCATTTAATATATTTAATGATGTTAGATAGGAATTAATTGTAGATTTTATAGTCGTAGAATTCGAGAGGGAAAACAGAATATAGGCACCCTCCTTTGTACATTGTATGATGGACGGAATCATTCAGAAGAGAAGAGAAGAGGAGAGCAAAGCAGAGAACCTGTGAAGAACACCCTTGTACAGATTGAATTAATAGAAGAGAGTCTTTGATTCAACTCCATGGTTTGTGTTGTTTCTCTCTGTTGATATTATGCCCATGGATGTTTTATTTCTTGTATGCATTTTCTTTTGAATATGTTGTGCATGTGATTACAGAGGCTTAACTGAAGTCTGTGGGAGAGAAAAGAATGAGTTTCAATTGTTTCTCTATTTGAGCCAGGAGATTCCTGCATAGAGTGCAGTCGAATTCATCCGCATAGAGTGCGTTGATGAGGCTCAACAGATAAACTCTTATTCTCATCTGCCCAGAAGTTGAATTGGGTTGTTCGAGCCATGCATAAGAAGTGCAGGTCGAATTTGAAGTTTCAGCCGCTAGTTAGAGCAAAGGAAGGCATAGACTACTGTTGCAGGAAGTGCACAGATTCTGGAAGAACTCAACATTTCGAGAGTTGTTGGGTCGAGCGCGAGGAGCATGTGAAAATTCTCTGAGGGAGTCAGATTTGACAAGCTCAGGAGGGATAGTTCCTCCGTGGATACTGTAGGAACAGACCCAGGAGAGGCTCGAGCAGGAAGAAGCTATGGAGCGGAAGAAATCCTCAAGAAGGGGAATCAAAGGCCAGAAGTTCGCAGAGGAGAATTGTGAAATCCCGCTGATGGTCAGATATTGGAGAAGCCACATGAGGTTTAGCCCTTAGGCTCAAGGAGGGAACCGACTATCGGGGTTCACGAAGGTGAGAGTTTCATACTTGTCAAAATTGCGATTCGCGATTTCCCAAGGTCATTAGATCCGTTGATCGAGACGGGGACAGGTGGCACGAGATCTCGGAGGATTGGGGTTCGGGATCTGGAAGGTCCTATGAAACGGTGCCGCGGAATTCGCGAATTCTCGATCGGTGATTTCCCGATCGCTACAAGTGTGTGGGGTCAAAGAAACAACAGTGAGGACAGGTGTCATCGGAGAATCGGCATATCGGGCCTTGGAGGTTGAGGTTCCAAGTTGTTGACATCGCGGGTTCCGATTTCCCGATAGGGAAATCCCCGACAAACAGGGAAGCGTTGACCCTTTGACTTATCGGGGTTCGGGGTTTTGATTTGCTCGAGAACCGTGAACTCAGGTTTTGCGATATTGCAAAACCTGATTTCTTGAAAAAAACAGTGGGAGATCAACAGAGTACCCTGTGGGTGAATAAAGGTCCCGATACGGGATCTGAGGGCGTTTTAGCTCTTCAGTCTAAGTGAAAGAAGGTCCTGGTGAGAGCGGTCGGACCGGGAGGGTCACGACTTGCACCACTTAGCAACCAGGCTAGGATACCTAACGGTTAGGATAGGATAAAAATATTAGGTTTTGTTGGGCTTATGACTTCCAAAAATAAGCCTTAGAGGTCAGAAGAACACTGGTAAGCTTAAAAAAAATTCCTTCAATGAGCTGTAGAAACTAGCGCCCAAGAGAGGTTTGCACTTCAACCCTAAAATGTACTTGCTAAAATTCTGAAATGTCAAGTGTGAGTGTGTTTTCTCAATGGGGAAATCACCTTTATTTATACTAGACCAGACACAACAATAGGTGTATCTATTGGAACAACAGGGCTGACCTCAATAACTCAAAATATAATTAATTATTACAATAAACCTTAATTAGCTTTCACATATGGTGGGGTCGACTTGTACCCTTTGCATCATAATTAGGGTTACAAGTAAATCTTACACTTAGACAATATAGCAAGGGATCCACACGTCCACTAGTGCTCATACACTAGGGACACGTCCACCTGTGCTCATCCATAGGGACGTCATACTCAATAGATCTCTATCTCAACTAAGTCCACAGGAGAATCATCTAGAGTACCATATCGACTCAACTCTCACACAGAGGAGAATGATACACCCATCACATGGGCACACCCAACACTGGGGGACAACTCAAATCTAACACAGAGGAGAATGATGCACCCCATCACATGGGCATACCCAACACTGGGCTCTCTCACAGGTCGACTCAACGCAGTGACAGAGGAGAACATATCCCACAGAATGTCACACGACGCTGCAATCATCAACATTGTGGAGGACCTTAGCCTACAAGAAAAAAAGACTTGGAGAAACCCTTTTCCTCTAGGTTATGAGCCACCATGAGAACATTATTATTATTATTATATTCGTTATTTTGTCATTTTGAATATNAGCCACCATGAGAACATTATTATTATTATTATTATATTTGTTATCCTGTCATTTTGAATATCATTTTTTAAATATACTCCTTCTCTTATAAATAGCTTTGGGTTCTTTTCACAACAATACACTACATTAGAGAAGACCTATGACTAACTATGCTCCAAACCAGGGATAATTTTAAGGATGGAAATTTATCTCACATTATAGAAACCTTGGCAGATCTTTCTAGTCCTTAATATGCAAACTATAAAATGTTTGGTGACATTTTTGAAAAAATGTTTAAATTTCTAAGGATTTTATATAGTTTCTATAAAATTTGGGATATTTTTAAGGTAAAATAGTTTTATTCTATAGAATTTGCGGAATCACTTTTTAGAAAAAATGGAAATTGGTGAATCTTTTTTTTGGAAAAAGCAAGGAAAATTAGCCCACGGGCGAATTTATCCCCTAACATTTTCCCCGCTCCAAACATAATTAATTATTTCTAACTATAATTAACCAAATTAGAACACATGATTTTCAATATGTGAACAAAACAACATTTACACAAAAACCACAAGAGTGTCATTACAACTATTCTACTTAAGTTAAAATAAGATCTTTCCATCATAGTGTGATAAAAACTAGAAAATTTAGATCTCTCACATGATTTCCTATAACATTGACAACTCATATAAATAGTGAAGCAAGTCATACTTGTTAATTATGATCTCTTAATTATACACTAATTGATTCCATGACCAACACCAAATCAATGATCTATACATTTTTTTACATATTCATAAATCCCATATTCCATGAATGGCATTTGAAGCATGATACAAGCAATAAACAATAAACAATGTGTAAAGAATGATAGCAACCAAAAATATTGCATCAAATAAGGTGGAAGGGGATTCTATCCAAGGCACATAAACCGATCTTAGTGTTATCTGATCTTAAAAGTTTGCTCCATGTAGAATTATACTCGCTAAAATTGTCTCGGTGATTTTGCAACAATTTAATTTTCTACTAAGCACTAGTTGTGCAAGAAGTTTTGTTGGAAAAAATGGTTTTTGAATATACTTATTTCAAGACAAAACATAACATATTATACAAAATCTAATACTAGGATAAGTGAAATAACTTCAACAAATTTACTATATAGATTTCATTATTTATCCAAAAACCAAGCAAAGTAAGGTCTTCAGAATATGGAATTGCTAATGTGATGCCAATGATTGAAGTCTAAGCTAATTTCTAAAAGTAATGAACAATTTAAAATCAAAATCCAAAAATATAAACTGTGAAGAGGAAAATAGAGATGTATTAAAACATATGAGAAACTGAGCAGTTGTGCATCATTGAACTAAACATATTGTAATGATGGGGGCAAAGAGGTTGCTATAAAGAATATTGAAACAAGAGATATGTGCAAAAATAAAAATTGGAAAGTGTTTTCAAGTAACTAAATTGAAATCATAAAATAGTGGTGCAACATTATGTGCATATAGAGACTGATCACTACAATAAATAACCAACACATAGAAAACAACTTAATTTAATACAATAATTGAACACCTGACATAGATAAACCACATAATTTATGTAAATTCTTTTAATATTAGCAATGACCAAGATTTAGGGCCATATTTACATTCAATAGATCCTTCTTAGTCTCTAAAATCCTCCTCTACAACTATATAAACCTCCCCTATTGAGAGCCAAAGGAAAGTCCCTTTTAATATAAATGAATGAGAATTTTAATTGTCTCACAATCGAGCCATTGTAAGTTCAAACCATTTTTTGGGATCGATGAAAACCAGTTTCACCTAGCCGATGATCTCAAAATTGGTCTAGATTTGTACCAATGCTAAATTAGACGATTTGTGAATCTTTGCAAGTAATTTCATTCAATGTTTGATGGAGTGCCATGTCTTGCAACTTGCTTGCTATTTAAATTTTAGGATATTCATCATTTCCTTTAGGATTCCCTTGCATCAGGTTCCCCTACTAAATTTTAGTGAGCATAGGCTCACTGATATGTTGTGGAATTCTCAAAATGGTCCATTGATTTTGTGGAATACATGTGGATTCATTCTTATCTTTACCCTTCTACTTAACCAAAAAATCCTTGTATCTAGGGATTTGAGTTTTATGGAAAAATATCTTATTCAAAATGGATTCTATTAGATCAAATTTATTCTCCAATATCTATTTAAACCAATAAGTAACACCTTCCTCATCATCAATAATCACATTAACATCTCATGAGAAACATACAAATCAACAACATTGAAAATTGGCAAAATATTTAAATTACTCGACAATTCTAAGTGATAAGATTTGTGATATAATTTCTTTAAAATTTGACATGGACTGATCTTATTGGGATTCATCTTGTTATAGGTCCCTTATGGAAACCTTTCCTTCCACACGTAAGCATATACAAATTCACATTCACTGCATTTCTTGTCTCCTCTATGGATATCAACATTTGCCTTATAATTCTGATAAATCTACGTTAATTGGAACTTAACCTAATCATGGGTCACCTTCATATACTTGGCAGAAATTTTAGCATCTTCACACTTTAAATTATTAACATTTGACTTCAACCAATCAATGATTTTTGATAGTGATCTTCCATAAACATTTTGAAAAGGGTTTTTACCTATATATCTATAAATTGAATTATTGTGGGAACACTCTACTTGGGAAAGGATCAAATCCCATTTCCCAAGGCCATCACTTAACAAATTCATCAATTGATTAACTAAACTTCAATTGACCACTTTCATTTGACCATTGGTTTGAGGATGGTACATTGAACTAAAGAGTAATGTAGTTCCTAATCTATTCCAAAATGTCCTCTAGAAATGTCCAATGAATTTGTTGTATCGCTTTGAAGTAATGGTTTTGGGTAAACCATATAACCTCATAATCTCCTTAAAGAATAAAAAACTACATGAATTGCATAAACAATGTTTTTAAAAGGTCCGAAGTTTTCCATTTTTGAGAGGTGATCTACAACTAAAAGGTTGAAATCAATGCCTGTTTGTATTCTAGGTAAACCTAGGACAAAATCTATACTAAGGTCATCTCTCTTCATCTATACAATAAAATCAATAACACTCAACCCAATTAATTATGTCTTTGGAAATACCTAGAAAAAAATATATCTCTTACACTAAATATTTGATCTTGTCAATACCAAGGTGACCACTTAGACTTCCATTACATGATTCTCTAATCTATTTCATTCAACCTCTAAGAAAGAAAAATATTGTTATTTTCTAAACAAGTAACCTTCTTGAATAAAATAATCGAAATGTGTCGACCTATATCCCTTAAGGGTATATGCACATTGCCTATGTTTTGCAACATATTCCTTAGTTGCATACAAATTCTTCATATTCTTTGGTTGCAAACCTTCTACAAACATTGTTAGTAGGAAAATTGATTTCCCACTCAATGCATCAACTACTTTATTTGATTTACCAAATATATTCTTCAAAACAAATGAGTAATTCTACAAAAATTCATCTCATATTATTGATGAGCCCCATGTTTGTCATATGTTGCTCATGCTTTCCATATGTATTTTTGTTATGATCACTAGCTTCTTTTTGAAACTCTTGTTGGAGTTTCGAACTTAGTTATTGTTTGACATGTGATGTTTAATATAATGTAATTGGCTTAATTTCAAGATGGATATAATGAATGGATGATTTATTTTATTACTTGAGTCTATTATGTTGATTGGAATAGTATGCACTAACATTGACTAGAAAGCTAAGGTTTCTATAAATTTTGATTTATGAATCTTGTTCCATGTGTCTCACACCATGAATAAACTCAAACCTTATGGGATTAATCCACCTTTAGAGTTGCAATGCATTCTAATGAGGAAACAAAGGGAGAAAATTATGGGATCAAGTCACCTAAACTCGTGAGGGTGACTAAGTAGGCAATCCAATGCAAGAGATGACCCCTAATTGAATGGGAGTTTGAATTTGAAAACCCTAAATGCATTTTTGATCATATCTAGATAATGGAGGCAAGCAATAATATCCCAAGCTTCCCCGAATGGGGTGCCACGTTGCAGAGCCGAGACATGGGGGCTAATGATGGGTTGCACCATTAATACAACCCACCGGTGACCATCCCCTCAGCATTTAAATGGAACCGAGCTCGTGCAGGATTAACCAGGAGACGAGGCCCTTTGCGCAAGTGAACAAGACAACGCACTAGAGCACTAGGAGGCCAACCTTAATGACCATGGTAGTCGCCGTCATCCTCCTCCTTATCACCTGCCTCGACAACAATGAGAAGCATTCAAATTTCGTAGAGCCGAATGTAGAGCCACCAGAGTTTTGGAGCAAGGTTATCCATCCGCTGAGAACTTTGGACATCCCCAAGTTCTTCAATATGCCCAGAGCACGAGGAAAGCCACGCAGGGGCGCAACTTGGTACTTAGCTAAATCACGCAGGCAGAGGCAGAAGAAATTCAAGCAGGCATTGGCCTTGGTGTCCTCGTGAAGACACAGGAAGTCTGGGAGACCTCGAACGCCTCCATGGTATACATGGAAGAGATCACCCTGGACGAGGCCATGCAAAGCTATCCTGAGTACCCTCTTTTCACAGTCCTGTACAATTGGAATCCTCCCACTGATTTTGGCACTGAGGACAAGATTTTGCCTCCAGGAAAACCACGTGGCTACAGTGCAACTCGCCCGGTAGAGGAATTCACCACCTGATATGTTGAGGAAGAGGTACCATCCTGTACAAAAGGAAAAAACGACCCACCCACTGGTGAATATCTGGAGGAGGCGACTCAGCCAAACAACCGACATGTACATCAAGCCAGTGAAGCAAATGAAGGCGAAGGAGCACAGGGGCCATTTCCTTTAGCCTCTGTTGAGGGTAATTATTGGTAGGACCAACATCCTTTCACCAACCCGGGGTACCTAGCACTAATCTTTGAAATGCAGAGCATGCCAGACGATCAGATCTTTCGTATCTCTCAAATCGACCATCGACTTGACATGTTGTATGCTACACACTCCAGGACTCTCCCGAAAAGGCAGTGCCCTACGTGTGCGCAAGCTTACGCGTTTCCCGCAGGATGGCGAAGGCACGGGGACGAGGATGAGCTGGCTGGATAAAAGGTTCAGTAATGTTCTTAGTTAGCAATCTCTTTTTGTCTCAGAACAAGGTTTTAGCCCAGTTTGATTATAGTCATGTTGTAACTAGGTTTTTAGTATACAGACTGGACTTAATGGAAAGGTGTCCTGGTTTCCTTTGGGCAGGACAACACTCTGATAATTTTGTTTGCTTGAACACAAGTGGCATAGAATGTCCAACTGTCTCGGTTTCCTGTTCAGGCGGCACAACTGGCATAAAAAATAGACTATGTAACTCTGCAACTATAATATAAACAGGATCCTCCCCTTTTTACTTAAAAAATAATAATAATATCCCAAGCTTATATGGAACGAAGTTGGAGGGAAATAGGTAGGAAACTTCCTAGGAATTGGGGATTTGATTAATACAATGGTTTAGAGCTCTTCCGACTATTTATATGGATCTGTAGGAAAGAGATGGGACCCCTAATATTTTTTGAGCTTATGAGCTAGTTCGATTTGTTAGTTCAAAACATAGTTTAATTACTGTCATTATCTATGCAGTTTCTGTAGATTGTTGAATAAGAGTTCTAGTCTAGTTTTTTTTGAAGAAGACATTGATAGGGTTCTAGGCCTCCCTTGGGTAGGGTTCATTCAAGGGGAGATTAGAACAAATCCTCCTTAGTTTACTTTGGTATTTCTATTGGATAGTTTACTTGCAATTTTGTTCAACTAGTTTACATGCATTTCTATTAGAGAGATCACTGCATTTTTGTTTAGTTAGTCTACTTGTATTAAAAAAAATTCAATTATTTTATTATACTTTTTTTTAGTTAGTTTATCTATATGTCTATTCATTTCAACATTACCATACTTGTGTTTAGTATACTATCTTACAATCTAATTTCATATTTTGTTTATATTACTTTTAACTACATTAATCAACTATATGGTTGTGAGTTTTGCAATTGTTTATGACTATGATCATTGCTACTTTGTTCAATTTCATCTTGTGAATGTATATACAAAAACCTAGCTATCTTCACCTACATTCTTCATCTCATTGGGTAATGGTGTCAAGCCCATCTAACTTCCAACAAATTGTAAGAAGAGATAAGAATGGGAACCATCCCTTTAAGATGTTAAATGAGACCGCGGTAGTTTCTTTTGAAAAACTCATATTTGGTTACTTGTTTTACTACAACATCATAATTCAAGACATTTAGGGCTTTAGAATACTTGATTTATTAGTGAGTTGGATCTGAGAAGGTTTTGTACATGTATCACACAACATATTTGAAGTTTGTACGACACCTTAGTTGATAAAGTGAGCTAGGGAGTTTAGCATTTTATTTCCATAATTCTATAGTTGGACACTTAATGATTCTAATTTAATTTTACCTGGTTGTTAATGAACTGTAGGGTTTGATGATCTATAAAGTGAACAAATTCCCCTTGGAGGAGATAATGCCTATACTTCTTTAATTCCTGGACAGTGGCATAGATTTCTTGGTCATACATGAAATGCTTGAATACTTTTTTTAGGTCTCATTCAACTTCTCACTGAAGAAAGGAAGATGCCTTTCTTCTTGACTTATAGTTGCTCCAATAGCTAAACCACTAGCATCACAATGAACTTGAAATACTTTGTTAAAATTAGTTAAAGACAACACTGGTTTTTCAATGAACTTACTTTTTGACAATTCAAAACTCTTTTGGGTGGCTATTGTCTACTAAAAATTTCCCTTCTTCATATATTCAATCAAGGGTGCACATATCCCACCAAAGCTTATAATTAATTTTCTATAAAAGCTTCAATTAATGGCATCATACTAGTAGTACCAGAGTTTGAAGGCCTTCACTTATTTTGGGAGAAGCACTAATGAATGTTGCACATTAAGTTTACAAAAGTTATTTTAATCTTGGGAAATGAAACCACATGAATCTAATTCCAGACAACGCACATCCTCTGTACTGACCTCCTACATCTAGGCCACATCAACACCCCTCGTTGTGTGCACCACCCTAAGAATGTGGTGTACAACACACCTTAGGGTTTTAAATGGGAAACACCCTTGGAAACCTCTCATTGTCCTTGCCCACAAGATTAAGTGGGTAGTGCCCTTGCACCCATAAAATCTCAACAATATTTGGTGGACTAAACACATGCATGCAGACCTCAAGGGAATGTATGCATCTACCTTAGCAACGTATGTGTTCCCGCCCCAAAAATTTGTGCATAATTGCTCTAGTGCCTAAAATGCACCATGGATGCTAACCGAAGGCAAGACAATAACACCTATGTGCAAATAGGGAGATAGTTGGGAAAGAGAATTCAAAGTGAAAAGAGAGGAACAATTGTCGAGGTGAGGAGAAGAAGACATGCAACTCTAACAATATTGGGCAAAATTACACTCAACCACTTTCGATAGGGATGATACCAACTAACTTTATTGTGGAATAGATGGCCATTAGAACACCCCTTTATTATGGGATAGTTGGCCATTAGAAAACTCCTCATTCATATGATATTTTGACAAAATCTCACTCTAAATCATGGTGTGAATATCCGGTGGATGTCGATCTACAATCTCAACATTTCTAAACTACAATCACAAGGTCACAAGTTCAAATCCAAAAGAGTTAGGGTATGTATACCTCCGTAGACTTTAGGAGTCAAATCTCTATGCAGAGGGTTTGTATATCTACGTAAACTTAATCAAATGTGTACGAAGGAAATCTCTTCTCTCACAAACAAAGAAATGTCATACACCAATTTAATATCCATAACCTTAAAATTAAATTATTATTATTAATAATATAAAATGTCTAAATCTAACTAAATTAGTGTAAATTATTATCCCAACAATTCTTTCATTTAAGCGAAATACCATGTATCAAACTCCATTAACTTTTTGCACATTCAAGCGAATCAACCATGTCGGTTATGATACAATGGACCCTAAAGGGGACCCGCATATGAAGTTGACTTGGGATGTCGGTTATGATACAATGGACCCTAAAGGGGACCCGCATATGAAGTTGACTTGGGATGTCAGGTGGTCAACACTCTCCTCATTACCCACACAATTTGTTTTATATTGAATGGAGTGAATTTGGTTTATATTGAATTGATTTTTCAAAAGTCGGCGCATCTCCATGTTTATCCAAATGAATGATTACCTCTACATTATAATGTAGAGGTAGTACATTTTGTCATTTTGTTTCAACACTTTTTGGTTTCGTATACTGATTTATTTTTTATCTTACACAAAGACCATAAGCATTGGCCAAATTTGTCTTAAAACATTTATGGTGTTTATTTAATTTTTATAAAGTTTTACTTAAAAAAATCATTGTGTTTCAACATTTTTTTCTTATCATAAGCCTTGGTCAATTTGTCTTAAAACAATATTTAAGATATTTACTTAATTTTTATAACATTTTAATTAAGAATCATTGTGTTTTAACACTTTTTCTATCACAAACATTGGCCATTTTGTCTTAAAACATTTAGTGATGTTTATTAACATAGCATGGGAAATGGCCACATTTGTCATAAATTCATTTTATGATGCTTCTTTCTCATTCGTGATTCATGATGGTTAGAGGAACCATAGTTTTTGTTTTTTATAAAAAAATTATAGTTTTTTTTTCTCCTTGTAAATTTTTTTATAGTCTTTTTGTTTTTTATTAAAAAATTAAATGTAAAACAGTATGATTTTGATAAATTAAATTAAATTAAATTAATTAGGGTTTTTACTTGACAATTTAATGTAAAACAGTATGATTTTGATAATTTGGCCTTTTCGACCTTTTACCTAACCTAAAATGTAAAATTAGGTCAAGGTTTTTTATAAATGAGGGATTTTCACTCTCATTTTAGGATCATCTTTCACTCACCACTTGGTGAGGTCTGAAATTTGCGCCCTATTCTAGGGTTTTGGCTGATCTAATGAGGCGCACTTGTTGAAGGAAGACAAATTTTGGCATTTTATGGTGTTTCTCTTGAAGGAAGGTGTTACAACTAGGGTTTGCATGTTTATTTCTTGATGAATTATATGTATTTTTCTGCAAAACTTCTTGAATGAATGGTTGTAGTTTAATTTCTTGCATATGTTTATTCATTTTTGCTGAATCAAAACCCTAGGTGACAAGCACACAAGTAGGTCCTTGTCTCATGTCCCCTGATAGAGAAACTTTCAGCCATTGAAGGAGAGAAAGTGAGCCTAGCCATAGCTACACTCCTTGTCTCTCTTTCCCCTGTGCTAGTCGTACCATTTTGAATCCAAGAGGAAGAAGATGTCCTAGGCCTAGGTTATCCACACTTAGGGTCGTTTTTCTTTTAGGGTTTGATGAAAGAGCCTTGATGTAGCAACACTCTCCCTCATCAAGCCTTCTTGTCTTGATTTTGTGCTTCATCTGAGCTAGCCGTTTTCCAGGAAGGAGGAGAGAGCACAAGGCCTTGATTTAGCAACACTAGAGTGAGCCTCTCTCCCCTAGGGTTCCAATTTTGAGGCCCTGCTTTAGCAACACTTCAAAAAATTTCCCTCTATTCCTTGAAATCCTGCCTCCTTCAACCTGTGCGTCCATCACTTATGACTCCATTAAACCCTAAGGCACTGATCTAAGACCTCAAACGTTGAAGTAGAACTTGATCTAAACTCTCTTAAAGATTTTGAATTGAAACCCTAACTACACTAACCCTAGCTCTAGTTAACCATATTAACCCTAAGTTGTTGACGTCATTATTGAATAGTTCATCTTTATTGCAGCAACGTTTCGTCTTGTGAGCAATTGAATGTGGTTTTAGACATAAATTGAGTAAAGTGTTGGTTTATTACATTGAATGCCATATCATTCTAGTATTTATTGGTGAAGTGACATTATTTTATTGTTATTTTGTAAACATTGACTTCGTCAACATTCACTTTCAAATTGCTTACATTGAATATCAGATAGTCTTTGATATATATGAAGTACTAACCAAAGCATGCATATATCAGTTTATTGCTACTTTGTTCTCAGGCAGGGATTCTACTTGGTTATCTTTGTTGGCTATAAGCTGACCTATTTGCTTTGGTGGTGATCTGTGAAGGGGGAAACTTGTCATTATCTGTTTATCCTTTAGCCTCTTCAAAACCCCAGGTCACAGGGGACGTCTCCCCTGGGCCTCACCTCCCTAAAGAGAAAGAACCTCCCCATCATGGTGACATTGGGTGGGATATGTTCCTGTTACGTCAGTTTGTCCCTCTACTTTATAGCCTTTCTTCCTCGCTACAAATTGTGCGATAACAAAACCTTCACAACAAGATTCAAGAATTTCAAGAACAAAAGGAAGTTTGGTTCAAGGAGGAAGCCAAATCAAGAGAAAGACATTTCAGAAATACAATGCTTCAACTGTCGAAATTATGGTCACTACAAGAATCATTGTCCGAGCTAAGGAAAAGGAAGGAGAAACGTGAAGCATCAATTGCCGAAGAAAAGGAACCTACAAAGAAGACTAAGTAGAATGAAAGAGACTTCTTCTCCTAAAGGTAACAATACTCTTCTTATTTCTTGTACATATCTTGTTTGCATCATCTCTATACATATCTTGTATATCTATCTCTTGGAAGATAATGTGTTCCAAGAAGAACTATATCTATGGAAGAACAACAAGATAAGAACGGATATCATTATATAATACACATGAAAGGATGAAATACAAATCATGTGGAAGCTATTGCAAGATAAACTGAATCAATCATGAAGAGACTTAGAAGAATCAAAGATAGAAATAAGTCAGCAATCGAGAGGAAATTGGAAAAATACTTATGACATTTTGTAGAACACAACAAGACAGAAGCGTGGACTCTGTTAGACAAGAGAGCCAATTATATATTTCAGAAGACAATAAGGATGCACATGGAAGCATGGACTCTGTTAGACGAAGGGAGCCGATTATATGCACTCTTACATGAAGCAAGGATTAGGAGGAAGCTAATCCTATGATCCATTGAAGATGATGAAGTATATATCCATGGTAGTAACCATGAAATACAGTATGTGTTCATTTCAATCTCATAAGAAGTCTTCTTCAAAGAGAAGCGTTAAAGTATCCCTGGTTGTCCATCCAGATCTGTGATCCTATGATGAAAGGAAGAAGTGGAATCTCTAGGGCATGGAATCTATAAGAAACTCCATGGACCCAAGAGCTAAAGAAAAACATGAGGAAGAACATGAAG
>SNQJ01S0061274.1:0-41907 GCA_010110895.2 Picea sitchensis | reverse complement strand
ATTAAATCATCACCATCAACCAATCATCACATAGAACCTGATAATGCTTTATGAGACTTCTTCAATTTCTGCAATTATTCAATTCTTGGAGTACTCTGATCCTGTAGATAAAGTTACTCAATGTATTCTCTGAAACTCCTCTAATTTTCACTCCTTGAATCCTCCCCAAAAAGGGGTTATAGAAAGAATGGTAGACTTTATTCAATTTTGGTCTGTTCAGAAGACCCAACTTGTACAGCATGCCTCGCGCTCCATATTTAACATATGATTCTGAAACTCACACACAAGAAACTAACATCCGTACTCTTTCCAATGGAAGTGGGCCCACTACATTTGGAGTCTGTATGAAAACGTTATGACTGTTTTACCCAGAACATTTGTTTTTTGACTAGTTTCAGGACTGGTCAAAAACCCTATATTCCACAGAGTGTATCTCCATAATTATAGAGAATCAAGAGTTTAACTTTTTACCAAAGGTACCTTGATATGTCTTCTCAATACCATAGAGATTTCAACATCTGAATCGTTCTAGAAAAAAAATGTATAGCAAAAATGGTAAGATGACATGAAAATAACATACCTTAGAACACATCACCAAAAGACTTCATCCTCCCTTGAAATCCGGCCTTCTTTTACTTGTTCTTCCCTCTTAAATTCGACTTGTATCAAATGAATGTATAATGATATTCATTTATACCATTTATGGCACTTTCTTTTAACATTAGGGCCGACCTGACACTTTCTTATTTTGTAATTATTTTCTTTAATTATTTTCAGGGCCTACATGTACTTCCTTTTTAAATTCACTTTGTCATCTTCAAAAATTCATTTCTCCTCAACCATGAAGATCCATGTGATGTGCCACATACCACCGAAAACAACATGATGTATACTATCCATTCATGGGGGTTGTATATGCATGTGCATTTTCCTTCATGTCCAAATACCTTTATCAATCATGTGGTCCAAAACCCATGACTAGGGTTGACATCAATGACAACAATCAATCTTGCAACAAAAACCATATCAAAGTTCCATGAAAACTTATGTGGAGGAAATCATTTCTCGAGGACCATAGCTTACAATATCATCAAAGCTCGGTATTTCTGGCCCAACCTTTTTACTGATGTTTGTGCAAATATTAGAGCATGTGTCAAATGTCAAAAGTTTGTTGGAAGGAAGCAGCTCAAGTCTTTGCCTTTGAAACCTGTAATGGTTTCTGGACCTTTTCAGCAGTGGCGTCTTGACCTCATTGGAGAGATCCACCCAACCTCAAGTGGCCAACATAGGTGGATTTTGACTACCACTGATTAATTTACCAAATGGATAGAAGCCATCCCCACAAGGAGTGCCTCTAACAAGGTGATCATCAACTTCCTTGAATATATCATGTCCAGATTGTTGGCATATTTTATAGGAATAGTGTGCTTGTCATTGATGGAAAGAACAACAACGATGATGGAAAATAGAAAAAGAATAATCTCAGAGGAGGAGAAAACAGTACACAGAGATCAAAGATCGAAAAAAAAAGCGTAAGCTCAGGGTGAGAAGCCTCAACAACAATCCAATCAAGAAATCGACCATGTTGATAATCTCATTTTATGAACATCGGTCATATGAGTGACCATGGGCTTAAGTACTACTGGAGGATCGTAACCATCAGATCTGCAAGCTAGATCAACAATAGGGATGAATTGTGGGGAGAGAAAGGATAATTAAACGACTTGATAGTTCTAATCCCGCAATTGGTATAGATCGTGAGATCTAATAGACTTGAATATCGAAGACTATGGTTGATCCAACAAAAGATCAGTTCAATTCATATCAAGTCATGACCGTCGGATGCGCAATCACCAGATCAACTACAAGAATATATTACAGAGATTAGAAGGAGAATTAAATGACTCGCTAGTTCCAATCTTGTTATTGCTCTAGATCGTCAGATATTATAGACTCAGATATTGACGACTATGGTTGATCCAACAAGCGATCAGATTAAGTCGGATTGAGTTGTGACCATTGGATGTGCAATCCCCAGATCAACGACAGGGAGAGATTGCAGAGAAAGAAAGGAGAATTAAAGATCATGCTATTTCCAATCCCACAATTACTCAATACCATCAGATCTTATATCCTCAAAGATCAACGATTTTGATTAACTCACCAAAGGCACACAACTTCAAATTACGGATTTTTGGTGACGATTTAAATCACTTGCAAGTTATGGTTCCACAGTCATCCTAGATCATTGATCTACTTCGAGTGTCTTCACGACTGTTGGATCACATTTTAGTGGAAGGAAAGGATAAGCTAAAAGGTCTGAGAGTTTGATTATCCGAATCCCCATGAGCCATCATATCATTTTGAGTGGAAGGATATGATACGCAAGGTAAAACATCTGAGATCTCACTTATGCGAATGCCTGTCAACCGTCAGATCAATTCAAGTGGAAGGACATGATAATATAGAAAAGATGCATCGTAGATAGGTCAAGCCATCGATATAAGAACATGATCGATGAACATCATTCACTTCGGATATAAAGAGGCAAGGAGGTTACGCTCTGGAAAATTTGAGATTTGAAAAACCCCAAGCCCAAAGAGCCAGCAATCCAAAATGAATAAGGACCATCAGATCTAGAGAACATACAATGAACGTTAGATTAGGGAGATATACGTCAGCAAACCTCGTCTGCAAGGACATGTGGCAGACCACGTCGACAAAGGACATGTGGCGGAAGATGTCAGCAAAGGACATATATGGAAGACCACATCAACAAATGACATATGTGATAGACCACGTCAGCAGACCACATCATCAAGGACATGAGTCATCCGATTTGAAAGATCACTTCGGGTGTATTTTCTTCCATCGATATACTCCAATGGAAGGATAGTGTAAGTTGAAATCTCTGAAGTCTAGAGACCCAAAGGAGATCTCAACCGTCAATTTGATGTCAGGTGCACTCTCAACCATTGATAAAGATACAGTGGAAGGATAACATAAGTATAATAGTTGAAGACCCAGAGTAAAATGTTTCCATCCATATCAACGGTTGATTAAGTCATGGTTGTCAAATTAAGCCTTGTAAGAATCAAATCCAATGATTGATCTGTTTCCATGAAATAAACATAAACCGTTCGATCTCTTCAGGAAATCTGAATCAGAAGTTTTGAAAGGTAAGTTTCAAAGGGAAAAATGTCAAAGTTACGATAGTTGTCCATTTCAGGATATTTAATCGTGACCGTTGAATTTATAAGTGCTCAAGCACTCGCTAATCCTAGTGTCTGGTCACCACCATTGGTCATGTGAGATAAGAGATTTAAACAAGATATAATCCAATGATGTTAATCAAACTAAATCTGATAGAAGGGTTATTGTTTCATCTTGTGATTTATTCATCAGTTAGGATTCAGTTACACTAACTGAATCATTGTTCCTGAGTAGCTGAATCATTCATTCCTGAGTGTTGGAATCATGGCTCTTGAGTGTTCTGAGTTTCCCAAAATGAGTGTTCTGATATTCCTGAAATGAGTGTTCTGAGATGGCTGAATTGATCGTTGGATATGGGAGTGTAATGGTGGATGAGAGAATGAATAAAAGGATAATGTTGTGACAGAGAGAGGTTGTTGTTTATGTGAAAAAAAAGTTATGTAATGGAGAATACAACATGAACATAAAGAGATAGAACAATGAATCATGATCTGAGAGAAGAAGAAAAAGCTGAGGTGTGCAAGAAGAGATAGAGCAGAAGAACAAAATGTGCAAGAAGATGCCAGAAGAAGACATTGATGTAGGTAGAGAATAGCAGTGTAGCAGAATAGTGATGAGACTGGTAAGTCGTTGATTAATACTATATCACTGTAATGATTTTTAGTAACAAATATTTATATCTAAGGGTGGTAGGGAAGTGCTAGGGAGGACTATTGTCCTCAGAGTTTCAAGTGGGTTCTTAAACACAGGGAGTTGTAGCTTCCATCTGGTGGCAGCCAAAGAAACTAGGGTGGCAAGGTGGTGCAAGGGAGAATGATTATTCTCTATTACACAAGTTGGTGCCTGTGTGACTGGAAGTTGGTGCTTCCATCCAGTTGGTGCTAGAGCACTCAGGGAGTCGTTGCTTCCTTCTAGTGGGTGCTTCCATCCGGTTGGTGCTAGAACACTCAGGGAGTTTTTGCTTCCTTCTAGTGGGTGCTAGAGAAACCATAGAGCTGGTGATCTTAGCAAGTTGTAGGTTGTAAAAAATAGGTGGTAGCCTCACAAAGAGTGGGTGCTCATAAGAATGATAATGTACAGAATATAAAGACTACTTATCATATTAAGAAGAAGAGTTTTTCTCCCTTTATGGGTTTACTTGGGAATATGTGTCTCTATATACTTCATGTGTGTGATTGATGTTGAATACTCTATTGATTACTTCCCTGAATTATTGTGATAATCATTAAGTGTTCTGTAATGAGTTTAAAATGGGTGTTACGCATTATTTTCGTCATTCTCATGATCGTTAATGATGTAAATCTATATTTTTCCTTTAGAAGGGTCAGTGGCCTGAATTCCTAAAGAAATAAGGGAGAATAACTTTTCCTAAGAGATGAAGTTGTTTTTTCCTCTATAAAAACCCTATTTTGGAGGATCTCTGCAGGCTGTACCATAGCTAGGGTGCAAAAATGCTTGTTTTCGCAGGTTGCACTATAGCTAGGGCGTAGAAGTTTTGCAGGCTGCACTATAGACAGGTCGCGATGGCCTCCGTACGTGGGAAAAATGAGAATTTTCTCAATGCTTCTAGAAGGAGAAGCTTCTTTGGTGAGGTGGCCTCCAAATGGTTTGGATCTTATTCGCTTTCATGATTTAGTGGGATCATCCTAACCTCCTCACCTTATCCTCTTTGGCTTATAAAAGGAGAGGATCTCTCATGGAGAAAGTTAGCTTGATTGGGTTGGAAAGTTCTTGAGCCTTTGAGATTAGTTGGATTTGGCTTGGAATTATTAGCTTGGTTAGAGTGGCTTTGAGCTTTGATTTTGTCAGGATAGATGTCAGATCTATAATCTCAGAATCCTTGGAGCAAGAAGTGTGTGGGAAGCAAGGAACTATTGGAAGGAACCTTACAACATCAAGGCATCTTATTGTAATCTCTCTTCCTATTATTTAATATAATACAGTGGCATGCTTCTCTCCCATAGAATTATCTTTATTTTATTGCATAATTCCTTGATCATATGCATAGGTTATCATTGAATATACTTCTACTGCTTTCACTTTGGTTGGTTTGTGTCTCACTGCAGGATCAATATCACAAGAGCACCGGAGCGAAACAGGAAAAACAAAGACATAAGGAATCGACACTTAAAGGTATGTCTCTTGTCTTTTGTTTGGTAGTAAACTCGATGATTAGAGCCTAGGGAAAGCGCCATGTCCCATCCTGTTTTGTTCTAGATCCAGGTGGATCTAGGGAGATTAGTTAGTGTCCTCACCTATCGATTTATCCGTTAGAAAAATTGGCGACCATATTGGGGAACGATTGTTTTTCTAGTTTTCCTTGTTTTCTTTCTTTGATTGCTTGGTTTCTATTTTCTGAGTCACTGGGAGATCCAGATTGACTCTCTGACTGTTAAAATTCACTGGAAAACCTTCTTAATTTTTAATTTTTTCTATTTTGGAGGATTTTTGCACCTTGCTTTAAGGGACAATGCTTCGACTTAGGATTTTCGTGCCCTACCTATTTAGACCAGTGCGGAAACTCCACACCCTACCCATTTTTGGCTTGTGGAAATCAGTGACTTCCACACTGTGTTAGTCTACAACCTGCGGAAATTGTGAAAAGTTTGATTTTTGATAGTTGTTTTCCTTACCCAGACCTTGGATTTGGTTTTGGGGTGAATTTTTTGGGTTTGATTATGATCTATTTACAGTTTGATTGACAACTTTGAAACTTCTTTCAACCATCTTTGCTTTGTTTTCTTTTGAAAGATTTGATCTCTTCCATTGAGTGTCTTTTAGTTACAAAGAATTATTTTTGTTTAGAATTGTTTAGTGAAAGAATACTTCTTTTTCTGAATAAATAGTGTTAAAAGAGAAACTTAGTTTGGTTTGTTTTTGTTTTCAAGTGATTTGCTATTTGTTTTAGTGTCTCTTTGAAACAAAAATTCTAATTTCTTGGTTTACATTAGATTGGAGACTTCATTGCATTTGAAATAGAGAAATTGAATGATTCTTGGCATTTTTTGGTTTTAAATCCTGAAAAAATTCCCCCCTCATGGCCGAGGTGGGGCCATGAATCGTGTATTGGTGTATAGTATCTTTTGCTCATTTCTTGAGAATCTTAATATTGATGAGTTTAGTGAAATTTTGGGACATTGTGCATATGGGAATGATAAATGTTTTTTCCTTCTCGTAGGATAGCTTTCATCGAAATGAAAAGATTGCATCTTCATCTCTTTGCATAAATTTTGAGTCGGTCAAAACACCATATTGTTCATGCCATTTTCCTCTTGAGTAACAACAACCATAAAATAAAGCGCTTATAAAAATTGATTAGACATTTTTATAATTTTCGGTAGCAAACCTACATTAGATCAGTTGTAGAAATTTGGAATAGGTGTGAAAGATAACTTTCCAAAGCTACAAACAAACATAGAATCTTGACTTAGGGAGCAGTGAAATCCTCTTATTACATTTTGTCCTAGGAAGCCCTTCTAACACAAGGGTCAATCACAAGGTCACATTGATACTGGTAGAGTTACTCACCCTGCTTTGTTGGTATTGGTGTAGAGATTGTGCGTATTATGGGGGTCACTTGAAGGTATAGCCACAATGATGAGTGGAAGCCTTTCAAGTTGATTTTGGGTTAGATACCCTGCCTTTACACGTGCATTGGACTGTCGACTATTTCCCCAGGCATTGTTGTAGTGATTGGTAACCTTAGTGGCCTATCTCTTTAGGGTCTTTACACAAGGTGACTGTGGAGGGGAAAGTCTTCATGGTACCTAGAATCAACGTTGGTCAAACTCACACGGGCTCCTTGGAGGGTATACCCACGTTTATGTGTGGGAGCTTGCACCAGGGTGTAAGTCCATTAAGTAGGTCGTCAATGTAAATTTTCCACCCACTCTATCTCAACCCCTTCTTACTTTGTTACCATGACGTTGGATTTCATCACCAACTGGTGTGCTCATTGTGAGAAGGTTTTGTTTGTTTGCTTGCTTCCTAGATTTTTTAGCATGTGCTGCTTGTTTTGCCTAGTGGACTCTAGGTTGGATATTTGTTTTGATGGCGTCATTTCCTGAAATGACCAATCAAGTAACCCCTGCTCCAGGGGAACCTTTTGTTTTTCCTTCTTATGGAAACATTGGTTCTCCTCACATCGCTACTTTGAGCCTTCCAGGTCTCACCATTGGATTGATGATGTGGTTGTTTTCCACTCAGGTAATCCCAAATGCAGTAAGTGCTTCGGTCGTAAGAAATTCCCCCTAAGAACATCAACCTCATGTTGATCCTTCACTGTATTCACCAGTAAGATCTTCTTCACTTTCTTCACTTGCAAGTTCTTCTTCCATTTCATCTTCTTCGCCGAGTGAAAGCTCTCAAGCTAGTAACTCGGTGAATAAGAAGAAGAAGAAAATGAAGAATAAGAAGAAGAAAAATAACTAAGGATCCAAACTTCCAACCACTGCCAGACATGTTGGAAAAAAACGAGTTACTGTTAATCGTGCTATGAGTGTTGATGATGTCAAGATCACCCAGACAACCCGTAAGCCCAAGTACCTCTGTAGGCTTTACAAGGGTAGCCATCTTCTTAAGGATTGCCTTGGTCTATCCAAGGTTATATAATCATGGTCTACACACCCTCGCCAACCCATGTCATCAGCCTCTGAAAAACATGTTGATGACCTCTCGTCAAGTAGTCAAAATACCCTTGAGAAGAATAAAAGTCGAGTCAAGTTTCCTTATAGGTTATGCAGAGGGAGGCATCAAACTCACCTTTTCCCTCGTATGGAAGAAGCCTCAAAATTACTGGAATACATGACCGTTTCACCGCCTCAACTTCCAACTGCTTATCACAATCTTTCTCTCAACCCACCTATAGTTGATGGAATGATCAATCGGGTTCCCCTGTTGGTCAGTTCGATTGATCAAGTGGTCAATCTGGTCACGTCCTTGGTTGAACCAGTTGACCAAGTGGTTGATCCGATCCCATCCTCAGTCAATCCCACTCTCATGTTAGAGAGTGAAACCCAAGAGGTTGATCTTTTTCCAAGCATCAAACCCATTATCCCCTTGGAGAATGCAACCCAAGTGGTCAATCTGATCTCATCATCGATCGATCCTACTCTCCCACTCGAGAGTAAACCTGATACTACCCATGTTTTTCTTATTGATACAGACTCTACCATGACGGGGGGTATTCCTCCTTCTCCTATGGAACCCCATCCAAGTAATGAGGCCATCCGTTTTGATTGGGGTGTGCTAACTGGACCTCATCTTCCCTCTCACATTCCTTTCCATATTACAGTGCAAGTTTGTGGTCGGGACGTTCCTCAGATGTTGATAGATGAAGGTGCATCTGTTAGTATTTTGTCCTCATTTTCTTGGAAAGCTTTGGGTTGTCCTCAGCTTGCCCCAGTAACGAAGAATCTGTTAGCTTTTAACAGAAGAACTAACCAACCTTTAGGGACCCTTCCTCAGTTTCCTGTAACTTTGGGAGGGAAAACTATCTTTATTGATGTAATGGTAGTCCAAGACCCCTTGGATTTCTCTCTACTCCTTGGGAGATATTGTGTCTATGCCATGAAATCTATTGTGTCCACTCTCTTCCATGTGATATCTTTCCCGCACGATGGAAGAATGGTGACTATTGATCAACTTTCCTTCATCCGTCCTAATTGGATTACCTCCCTTAGTAGTTATTATATGCAGACAGTATCGCCCCTGCCACATGTTAATTATGCGGCGTTGTCTCCCATGACTTCAGCTTCTGATGATTTGGATCCAGTAGTTGACATGGTGATCTCTTCCATCGAGATTTTAGAGCTTGATCTCGATTCTCTTTACCCCTGTCATGACCCTTGATATGTGTTCCTTCGAGAGTGTGTTTCTTCCGTCTAGTGAAGATCTCTTGGAAGCTATGATCAAGTTTTGTCCCTTGACATGGTGTCCTTCCAGAGCATTTCCCTCTTGGAAGAAATGATCAAGAAGAGAGTCTTCAAGCATGATTTTCTAATTTCAAGCTCGTTAAAAAATGAAACCATCCTTGAGCATGATTTTCTAATTTCAATCTCGTTAAAAAATGAAACCAGCTTTGAGCATGGTTTTATGATTTCAAGCTCATTAAAAAATGAAAGTAGTTACGAGGATAGTTTTTGTGTCTTTGTGGAAACCTCATTAAAAAATGAAATAGAAGTTCACGAGCATAGTTCTTGTTTCTGTGTCAAGCTCGTTAAAAAATGAAACAAAGGTCTAGGGATTGAACCTGGATTCTCGACCATAGTTTTTCTTCTCTGTGGCAAGCTCGTTAAAAAATGAAATAGTTTCCCCCCTCTCTGTTTGAGTCAAGTACTTCGTCTAGTATTTGAAGCTTCATTTCATATTATTTTGCAGTTGAACGAAATGAAGCTTGGGGGGCAATGCTTCTAGCCTTTGGAATTCATGTTGAAGTTGTACCACTAGCTTCTTAAGTTGGGGGCTAAGTACCAACCATGCGTTGGGAAGTTGCAAGCATAGTTTTCTATGGTTCAAGATTGTGTAAAAATGAAACCAAGTCCAAGCATAGTTTTGTTTAGTTTGTAGGCTTGTGTAAAAAATAAAATCTATCCCAAGCACAATTTTGTTTTGTTTTAAAGCTTGCGTAAAAATGAAAACAATCCCGAGCTTAGTCTTTGTTCTTTCTCATGCTCGTAAATACATGAGAATAAGTTACTGAGCTTAGTATTTGTTCTTTCTCATGATCGTAAATCAATGAGAATGTAGTCGAGTATACTTTTATCACTTTTTCGGACTCGTAAAGGTTATACGAAAAAAGGAACCCTCTGGAATTCCCTTTAATCTCTTTTCAGACTCTCTAAACATGAAAATATTGTCGAGCGATCTTGTTCCTTTCATGCTCGTTAAAGTATTTGAAGAAAATGTTTGTTGAGCAGTAATTTATCTCTTTTTCGGTCTCATCATACTACTTTATGAAAAAGGAACCGAGAGAGTTCTCTTTAAGTGTTTTTCAAACTCTCTAAACATGAAAAACCCCTGAGTTTTCTTTCCTTGTACTCGTTAAACAAACATCGAAAGGCCCATATGGGATTGAACCACTCCTTCCTAGGGTTCATTAAATATACTCTGAAGGACTCATCCAAAGGATGAGCTTACATTACAAGCATATGTTATCCTCCTCAAGCTTGTGTAAAAATAAAGAGGTACTCACCAGAAATGGTGGGGGAAAAATTGGGAAAGAAATGTGTCTAAAACTTTATTCCATGGAAGATTCCTTTTGAACATGACACCTTTCACTCGCCTTGTGTCTAGGTTGGAATATCTTCTTGTCTATTGATCATACTCCTATAAGATTACAAATTGATCTATGATTCCTGTTGTTGAGTCAATGTCTCCAGGATAGTTTTCGTGTCGTCAATATGTTCAAGGAGAAGTTCAACCCTGAAAGCCTCCTATTGCGTCGGCCATTCTACAGTCCTTAAGCTTTCTATTGCATCGACCATCCTTGAGTCAGTTTTGAATCACTTGTTACTCTTATCTACATCAAATCTTGTTACTTGTTTTGTGTCATTGATGGGGGATACATTAAGGCCCTCTTGTGACGAGTCTTTTCCTGTTGACTTCAACTCTTTATCTAGGAATCAGACTTAGAAACTAATTGGTACCTTGGAACTTGCATGCCTCAATGGCATGTTTCCTTGCTTTTGACAATGGGTTTTCATTATTGACCCCTAAACGGGAGATTCCGTCGAGTGTTCAACTTCAGCTCATTAATTCACATTCATTGGATTGTACTAGTGTACCTTGGTAGTCATTGACATTAATGGTGATTTCCCTCGCACTTGTTAATGGTATACACTAATGACCGGTAATCAAGTGGTTTCTACCATGTTTGACTTCAGCATATGTATTCACATGGTTAGATTCGTACTATAGAGTGGTGGATATGAATACCTTGAATATTTTCTCACCGATTCAGGTTGCGTTGGCGTATATTCAATTTTTACTGTTACATAGATCCACATTGTATGTCTCATGGATATGTTCAAATTTGAGTCTTTAACACATAGATCCACAGTGTATTTTTGGTGTCTATGTTCAGATTTGAATCATAATGGCATGGATCCACAGTGTATGTTTGGTGGCCATGACCTATATTACTTGACATGGATCTTTTCATGTCATCATTTATTCTTTGAGTCACTTGTATTCTGAGTATGGGAATTCCTACCTCAGTGATGATATATTATTGTACTATATTTCCTTGTTTGTTGGCAGGTTTCCGACCGACTATTCCTTGTTCCCTACACACATTCGACAAAGTATTTCATCTATCACTCTGTTCTAACTTCATACTTTGGGGGCTCTCTGCTACACATTATTTTCATCACCCTCATGATCATTAATGATGTAAACCTATCTATTGCCTTCAGAAGGGTCAATGGCCTGAATTCCTAAAGAAAGAAGGGAGAAGAAATTTTCCTGAGAGATGAAGTTGTTTTTTCCTCTGTAAAAACCCTATTTTGGAGAATTTCCATGGGTTGCACCATAGATAGGGTGTGGAAATACCTAATTTTTGTAGGCTACACTATAACTAGTGCGTGGAATTTCCGCAGGCTACACTACAGCTAGGTCGCAACGACCTCCGTACGTGGGAAAAATGAGCATTTTCTTGATGCTTCTAGAAGGATAAGCTTCTTTGGTGAGGTGGCCTCCAAATGGTTTGGATCTTACTCGCTTTCATGATTTAGTGGGATCATCCTAACCTCCTCACCTTATCCTCTTTATCTTATAAAAGCAGTGGAGATCTCATGGAGAAAGTTAGCTCGATTGGGTTGGAAAGTTCTTGAGCCTTTGAGATTAGTTGGATTTGGCTTGGAATTATTAGCTTGGTTAGAGTGGCTTTGAGATTTTCTTTTGTCAAGATAGATGTCAGATCTATAGTCTCAGAATCCTTGGAGCAAGAAGTGTGTGGGAAGCAAGGAATTGTTGGAAGGAACCTTACAACATCAAGGCATCCGGTTGTAATCTCTCTTCCTATTATTTAATATAATACAGTGGCATGATTCTTTCCCATAGAATTATCTTTATTTTATTGCATAATTCCTTGATTATATTCATAGGTTATCATTGAATATACTTTTGTTTCTTTCACTTTGGTTGGTTTGTGTCTCATTGCAGGATCAGTATCAAAGAGCACCGGAGTGAAACAGGAACAACAAAGACATAAGGAAGTGACACTTAAAGGTATGTCTCTTGTCTTTTGTTTGGTAGTAAATTCGATGATTGGAGCCTAGGGAAAGCACCATGTCCTGTCCTGTTTTGTTCTAGATCTAGGTGGATCTAGGGATATTAGTTAGTGTCAGCAACTACCGATTTATCCATTAATAATGGGTATAATTGTTTAAGCACAGTAACAACTGATTAGTGTCAAGAATCAATGATTTATCCATTAATAATGGTATAATTGTTTAAGCACGTAAGAATAACTCCATCTTCACCCCTCGGGCCTCTAACAATTGGTATCATAGCAAATTCATTTTATCTAAGGGAAGATCCTAGAGCTTAAACATGACTAGCCATGAAGGAACTTCAACCAGTAAGGCCCCCGTGTTCAATGGAACAAACTTTTCCTTCTAGAAAGTTAGGATGAGAACCTACATAATGGATTTAGGTGCAGATGTCTGCGATGTGGTAGAGACTGGTGATGTAAAGCCAAATGTACTATCTTTTAAGTATGACAAGCTAGAATTCAAATTCAATGCTAAGGCTATGAATGCTATTCTGAGTGGGCTTGCAGAAGCATAATTTGTAAAAGTTATGCACTTAGAATCTGCAAAAGAAATGTGGGACAAACTCATTAGCAATTATGAAGGTAATGAGAAGGTAAAGGATGCCAAGCTTCAAACCTATAGGCTACAGTTTGAAAATATAAAGATGAAAGAGGATGAAACTGTTGGGAAATACTTTCTGAGAGTTGAAGAACTACTAAATGCAATGAAATCACTTGGGGAAAAAATTGAGGAAGCCTCTTTAGTCCAGAAAATTTTGAGATCTCTGCCAGATAGGTTTAACCCAAAGGTATTTGCTACATAAGAACTTAATGATCTAAAAAAACTGCCTTTTGATCAACTTCTAGGAATGTTGACTGCATATGAAATGAGGATAGGTGTTATCACTGAAATTTCGTCTGCACATGGCGACAAGAACTCCACATCATCAAAACAACAATGAAGTCATTCATGGCACTGAATTAATCTCACAACACTCTAGAAGGGCCAAAAACTATACAAAGTAACCAAAAACTGAAGGGCGCTTCACAACAGTTTGATGCGCGCGCGCATGCGCAGGACAAAAACGTGTTATCTGCGCGCGCGCGCTCGACGCGCGGCTGTCAGCACAAAAAGCCGCGCATCTGCTAATACGGCACATTAATTGAATAGGTCGGCCTCCCAACCGCCTACGGACCGACCCCCAAGATGATTTGACTCTCAAATCAGAGCCGGATCTGCAAAATCGGCAGGTTAATGACCTAAATAAACCCTAAACGGGTCCCTGTTCACACTTTGAGAAGGTTACGTGACCGCCCGGGAGCTGCTATAAAAAGTTGTGAGGATTCACTATTTTGGCAAGGAATTCTAAGCACTGTTATGCTGTTCAGATGGTTAAGGGCTCATCCTTTAACAACAACCCATCAGCTGCATCACCGAGAGTTCTTTCACTGCTCTGTGCAGTTCATCTCATTTGTAAGGAAAGCAATTTGTGTTGAGGGCCCCAAAGAGCCTTCCGCTGGGGGGAGAAGGAACCTCTGGTCTCTTTCTTCAGCGTGCTCTGGTTTCATTAATACACCAGCCTGAAACCATTGGTGACCCCTGTGTCTTGTGTCTGATGTTCTTTGTTTATTTTTGCAGTGTTATTTGTTTTCAGTTGATAGTTAGATTGTAGTTAGTTTTATTTTCTTTAACCCTTTTCTCCACAGCTGTTCTGCCCTGCCAGACCCAACAGGGTATGCAAGAGCTCTCCATTTTCTCACCTGGTGACCATTTGAACGCGAACAATAGGTAAAGATAAACCCACCTCTAGAGAAGCATCATTCAAAGCAGATGATAATGAGGATTCTGAACTTGATGAAATTGAAGATACATTTGTTAGAAAACTTAAGAAAGGATCATGCAAGTACCAAGGCAAGTTTTCCTTCAAATGTTTTTACTGTGGAAACATAGGTCACTTTACATCTAAGTGTCCACACAAGAAGAAGGACCAGAACTCTAAAGGTGAAGAGAAGTACAAATTCAAGAGATTTGGTAAAAAGAAACGTTTATGTGTAAACAATGATGACTCTTCAGGAGACACAGATAATGATTCTTCTTGTGAAGATAAGGTTAATGAATTTATGCTTATGGCCAAAGAGGATTATGATAATAAAATCACAGGAAGTGATGTTAATAATGAAGAAACTATGGTTGAATTGGAAGGAGAGATGATCAGTGCTTTGGAAGAGATTGTCAGACTCAGATTTAAGAAGAGAAAGAAAAAACAATTGATGATACAGTTCAATAAAGACAGTAAAAAACATGATGAAGACTTTTCCCTACTAAAAGTGGAATTAGAAGAGGCAAAGAAAATAGAGGACATTCTAAAATAACAATTATTAGAGAAGAAGGAAATATGTGAAGCCTTGGAAGAAGAGGTAGTAAAAACCATACAATAGATGGAGAAATTTAAAGCCTTGTATCTCCAAAATCTTCCAAGCATTAAAGCCTCAGCAGAGCTAAACAAAATTCTATGAAAACAAAGATCTCCTTTGTTGAAGATTGGTTTAGGTTATGTAAGTGGTTCAAGCAACAAACAACTAGAAAGCAAAGAGCCGGTAAAGATGATCAATTTCCAAGTCATCAGACAATCAAACCATGTGAGTACTCTGCCACCAGAAGCTAATAAAAATAAGATAATCCTTGATCAAGAAAAAATATATAAGAAGATGGAGAAACAAATGCCAAGAATAAGGCCTTCCTTCAGGTACCAAAATTTCTTCCATGGTTACTATTTTTACTTCTCTAATTTTGGTCATAAGATTGCAAATTGTCAAATTAAGTTTAGAGACATGCAACTGAGGAGATCAAGAAATAAACAATCTTTACAACATAGAACCAAACAACCAATGATTACACAAAGTTGCACCAATCACTTTGACCTATTGAACAATTAGCTTGAATGTTATAACTGTCATAACTTTGGCCACAAAGATGCAAAATGTCATCTGAAAGATTGCAAAGGAGATCCAAGGATAAAACCCTTAGCTAGAAATGTCAGCACATGGAAAAAGAAAGATAGTGAAAAATGTGGGTTAGTACTTTCAACTCAAAAAAAGAGAGACCCATGGTATATAGACAGTGGATGTTCCAAGCACATGACTGGAGACAAGGATAAGTTTCTGTCTATAAGTAAAAGTAAAACAAGAAATGTGAACTTTGGAAATGATGAACTAGGTAAAATCAAAGGTAAAGGGATGGTGAGCTTGAGTAATGGTAAAGGAAAATTCAAGGATTTTCTTCTTGTAGATGGGTTGAAACATAATTTTCTCAATGTAAGTCAAATGTGTGACAGAGGATTTGAAGTGGTGTTCACTTCCAAAGATTATAAGATAAAGTTTGTAAACTCGGGACAAGTTGTGGCTAAAGGCATATGGATAGATAATAATGTATATGTGCTAAAAGAAGATAGAGGAGAGTGTCATCTAAGAAAGAATGATGAAAGATGGTTATGGCATAAGATACTTGGACATATAAACTTTGATCACTTAATCAAGCTCAAAAATATTGAGGTAGTAAAAGATCACCAAAGAATATCAAAGCCACAAGATTATGTGTGTAAACCCTGTCAAGTAGGAAAACTAACCAAGACTCAGTTTAAATCCAAGAGATCTACTTCAACAAAGAAACCACTCCAATTAGTTCATATGGAATTATGTGGACCATCAATATAGGAAGGCATGGGGAAGGAAAACTACTTCATGCTGATCATTGATGATTACTCCAGACTCACTTGGGTTGATTTTCTCAAAGAAAAAGATGAAGCATTTGAGAAATTTAAAATATTTAAGGCTTCAACTATGAATCAAATAGGAAACAGGCTAAAGGTAGTAATATCAGACAGTGGAGGAGAATTTATGTCAAGTGATTTCAAGGAATTTTGTGATAAAAATGGGATCAAGAGAGAATACACAATCCTAGGAACTCCACAACAAAATGGAGTAGTTGAGAGGAAAAATAGAACAATTCAGCAAATTTCCAGGTCAATGATGAATGAGAAGAACATTGCTCAAACCTACTGGGTATAAGCAATACACACAACGATCCATATTCTTAACAAACCCACCTCAGACCACACAGTGACAAGAGATCTTATGAACTGTGGTATGGAAGACCTACTTCAATCAAACACTTCAAAGTCTTTGGTAGTAAGTGCTACATAAATAATAATAATGAAAACCCTGGAAAGTATGATGACGGGGTTGATGAAGGCATATTCTTAGAATATGCTACCAATAGTAAAGGATATAGATGCATTAATAAAATATTGCATAAATTAGTTTATTGCATTGATTTAAAGGTTGATGAAGGAGTCCCACTAAGAGATTGCAATATTGAGTCTACTATAGAGGACACAACTGAAGCTGAAGATTATCAGGTCCAAGAATCATAAAGAGAAGACTCTGAGTTAAATACAAATACTTTGCAAGACTCAAACTAGAAGATCAAGACAAATACACCCTCCAGAATTATTAGGAAGAATTGTCGTGAACATTAGATAGTTGGTAATCTAAACCAAGGAGTTCGAACAAGAAAGCAGTTGAATAATGTCTCAGAACAATCTCAGATTTCCCTTCTGTCTTTTCTTGAACCTAAAGAATTTAATGCAGCCAGCGAAGATGACCATTGGGTTAAAGCCATGAATGATGAACTTGACCAGATTGAGAAAAAAAATACTTGGGATATGGTTCCTAGACCTGAAGGTAAACATTTCATAGGTTCCAAATGGATCTTTAAGAATAAATTGAATGAGCAGGGACAAGTTGTCAAGAACAAAGAAATATTGGTCTATAAGGGCTATGCACAGATTGAAGGACAAGATTTTGATGAAACCTTTGCACCAGTGGTAAGATTGGAAGCCATCAGAATGTTTCTTGCCTATGCATGTCATAATAACTTTAAAGTATATCATATGTATGTTAAGTCATCATTTCTTAATGTAGATCTAGAATAAGAAGTATATATGAAACAACTTGAAGGATTTTCACCGATAGATAATCCTAAATTTGTCTGCAAGCTAAAGAAAGCCTTATATGGGTTGAAACAAGATCCTCGTGCCTAGTATCACAGATTGGACAAGTATCTTCAAGACAAAGGGTTCAAGAGAGGAACATTTGACAACAATCTATATATCAAAACAAAGGGTAATTATTTGCTCATTGTGTTGGTCTATGTAGATGACATCATCTTCGGAAGTAATAATGCTTCATTGGTACAATGGTTTTCTTCTACTATGCAATATGAATTTGAAATGTCTATGATAGGGGAACTGTCATTTTTTCTTGGTCTACAAATTACTCAGAGGTATGAGGGAATACTTCTTTCTCAAGAAAAATATCTAAGAGAAATATAGAAAAGGTTTCAAATGAAAGATTCTAAACTTGTGAGCACACCTATGGTCATTGGATGCAAGTTAAGCAAGGATGATGACTCACTTAATGTTGTTCAAAGTTCATATAGGTCTATGATGGGAAAAATTTTGTACATCACAACATCTCATCCATACATAATGCATGTTGTTGGAATGGTAGGAAGGTATCAGTCTACACCTAAACATAGTCATTTGCTAGCTGTCAAAAGAATATTCAGATATTTGAAAAAAACAATGAACTATGGCCTATGGTATCCTAGGAATAATAATTTTCAATTATCATTCTATTCAGATGTTGATTGGGCTAACTGCATGGATGAAAGGAAAAGCATGAGTGGAGGTTCATTCTTCTTAGGATATTCTCTTGTAGCATGGTTGAGAAAGAATCAAGGTTCCATTTCCTTATTGACTACTGAAGCTGAATACATAGCAGTTGCCACTTGTTGTACCCAAGTACTGTGTATGATTCAGACACTTGCAGACTTGGAGATAAAGTATACTGCACTGATCCCAATTCATTGTGATAATATTAGTGCAATTAGCGTGTCAAAGAATCCTATATTTCACTCCAAGACCAAGCACATCCCCATAAAATACCGTTTTCTGAGAGAGCAGGTTGCCACTCAGATTGTTCAGGTTCATTACATTTCAACCACGGAACAAATTGTAGACATATTTACTAAACCCCTAGCCAAGATACCATTTGAATATCTCCATCAGAAGCTAGGTTTCATCCCTTCTCTCACCTAAGAGAGTCCATATTGTAAGGGGGAGTATGTGTTGGTTGAATATATGATACCTCTGAAAAGTACTACAACAGCTCGGGGGGAGAGCATGTTTTCTTTATAATTGAGGTCAAAGGGGGAGAAAAGGTTTGGTCTGGATTCTACAGTTGGAGTTCTAAGCATAATAGTGAAGAATTTTAGGGTTTCCATCAATGCCAAAGGGGGAGATTGTTGGCATATTTTATAGGAAGAGTGTGCTTGTCATTGATGGAAAGAAAAACAATGATGATGGAAAAAAATAAAATCATAAGCTCAGAGGAGGAGTGAACAATATGCAGAGATCAAAGATCGAAGGAAAAGCATAATCTCAAGGTGAGAAGCCTCAACAACCATGTGATTAAGAAATCGACCGTGTTGATCCTCCCATTTTATGGACGTTGGTCATATGAGTGACCATGGGCTTAAGGGTCATTGGAGGATTGTGACTATTAGATTCGCAAGCCATATCAACGATAGGGATAAATTGCAGGGAGAGAAAGGAGAATTAAACGAATAGCTAGTTCTAATCCGACAATCATCCTAGATCGTCAGATCTCATAGACTCAAATATCGACAACTATGGTTGATCCAAAAAATGATCAGTTTAAGTCATATCAAGTAATGATTGTCGGATGTGCAATCTCCAAATCAACGACATGGATAGATTTTAGAGATCGGAAGGAGAATTAAACGACTCACTAGTTCCAATACCGCAATTGGTCTAGATCGTGAGATATTGTAGACTCAGATATCGATGACTGTGGTTGATCCAACAAGCGATCATATTAAGTCAGATTGAGTTGTGATCATCACATGTGAAATTGTCAGATCAACGGGAGGAACAGATTGCAGAGAACGAAAGGAGAATTAAATATTGTACTATTTCCAATCCCACAATTACTCAAGAATGTTAGATCTTATAGCCTCGAAGATCGACGATTGTGGTTGACTCACCGATGTCACACAACTTCAAATTGCGGAGTTTTTGTGACGAGTTAAATCACTCATAAGTTATGGTTCTGTAATCATCCTTGATCATTGATTTGCTTTGAGTGTCTTCACAACCGTTGTATCACATTTTAGTGGAAGGACAGGATAAGATAAAAGGGTTGAGAGTTTAATTGTCCAAATACCTGTCAGTTGTCGGATCAAACCCAAATTCCTGTCAGTCATCGTATCATTTTGAGTGGAAGGATATGTTGACATAGGGGTAGACCTAGGGTTCAACGCTTCAACAATGCACCAACAAAACCCTAACTATCGGCCCTTCAACAAAACTTGCGAAGCAAATGAAGTCTCACTCGAGGTAGAGGTAGGGATGGTTGCAGGAATCAAGTGTCTACAACCTAGATGGGACACAGATCTATGAATACAATACTTAATAGAGCACTTAGTAGTTAACATTCATCAATATTTAACCCTTATTCACATCGCAGGTCGAAACCCTAGTTACAGAGAAGCACAATATTCAACAAGATCTTGTACATCTAAGCACTTAGAATATAGAAATAGATCAGATCTAGAATTCATTCACATTACTAAGAACTAAGCTATTAGATCAGATGAATATAACATATATCATTCAACTAAGAATACATCACATCAATAACATAACAACTATAATGCACAAAGAAACCACAACACAGGATATACGTGGTTCACCCCAGTGTGGGGCCACATCCACCAAATATTCTCTTCTTTATTGTCTTATTTCAATCCTCTACAAGTACAAAGACACAAGAACCCATTCCACATAGGACAGGAGATATGTGCACACCTCGCTATATCCTCCTTCCCTGAGCTAGGTTCAAGCACAAAGCCTTCTTACAATCTGTACACAGGGTTCTTACAATCACTTACACTTATCTCTACAAGTTCTTAACACACAGTATTCACGAAACATTCACAATTGTTCACACTTAGCTAAATGGCCACATTTCACATCTAGGTCTCTCCTACTTACATCGCCTAGTTTTCTATTTATACATTACAAAAGGGTCTAAAAATGGGTAAACCCATGGGCTGGCATCACATACCCATTACATAAACCCTAAACCCAAAAATGCCCTAATAAGGGGCCAAGATCCTGCAATATCCACTTCGCCTTGCACTCCGCCTTCGACCAGCCTGTAGAAGTCCCAAAAATGGTCAAAGGTGACCAAGGTTCTCCAAATATTGGTCATGGGCCAACAGGTCCCAAACACTCACTGTGACTCATCCTAAGTCACTCTGATCTGGGTAAGTCTGCCTCAAATTCCTCGAGCTTGGCTCGAGCTGCTTCGACTTGTTTCTTCGCTAGAGTCTCTTGATCGACAAACTCTTGAATGGTCTTCTTCGTCATAGGTCCTTCCAAGCATTGTTCCACTGTGGTGATCACTTGTTCCAATTCTGCACCTCACCCTTCAAACTCCTCAAATAGTATGCAAGCTATGTCCTACACTGGCTAGAGTCATTGGGTCACTTCCATGACCTTACTCTGTATAGCATGGACTTTTTGTTGAACTATGCACTGTTCCTGGGATCATTTCATCCTCTCAACCACTGGTAGTGTATTAAACTACGCTTGCACCATTGCTTCTTGTTGTTAGGCCTCCTGAAGTTGTGAATCCAGTGTCCTTAGTTCAGGGTCCTCTGCAAGGCGCTTGTAATTTTGCGCACTTCAACTGCTGAGTTGTTTACATTCTAAGGCCGATGCCTTGATTCTTTGGACTGCGCTCCGGGTAGTTTCTTCTCTCTGGTCTTGCACTTCCTATGAAGTTCTTGGCACTACTTGTAACTCTAGTTCTTCTATCCTCTATTGGAGCTCTTGAATGGCTTCGACAAGCTTCCCTACTTGGCTTTCCACTGGGTCTTCTTTCATATGTTCTAAGCTCGTTATAGAGTGGAGTGATCTAGTGACTACTTATTTAACTCCAATATTCTCGGTGAGAAGTTGTTCCTTCTCCTTCTAGATCTATGCTCTATCCTATGCAAACTTGGCTTGGATGTCATATTTTTCTTGTTGCACAACCCGATGTTGTTATCTAGCTTCCTCTTTTGCTTACTTTAAAGCCTCTGTGACCTATTCTTTTTCTTCTTGAACACGATGAAGGCGATCTTCAGTCACATCTACTATTCGACGTAGCTAGGCAGGTTCATATCCCAACTCTATTCCTTCTGATGATGGGGGTGTAGTAGCCACTATGCGGCTGGAGTGGAGGGCTTGTTGTACCCCTTTCATCTCTGCTTCAATTCTTTCAAACACGGTATATTTTTTGGCTTCATTGCACTGTAAGATGTCTTCTGAGGTATCTCAGACATCATCGATGATGAAATCTATGTCATCCATCATTAGCACAGTTTGCATCTATAGTTTAGTAGCTTTGGACTTCTTCTGCGATGTAGGTTTCGTGGGGCAAACCTTTCTTTTCTTTGAGGTCTCAACTTTGTCAATAGGGTCCCTAGGTGGTGTTACTTCACCTTATTTATGCTTGTCTTCTTCTCCTTTGTCTTCTTCTTTGTCTACTTCATCATCACCTCCCCCTCCAGGTGAGTCTGAAGCAGTCTCTTCTAATGCGTTGTTCAGGTCTTGTACCTCTTCCTTTTTCTTCCTTATGCTATTGATGGGTGCATCATACTCTTCGCGAGTAACCATCGGACTTCCGATGAGGTTGGGGTCAGACATTTCTTTCTGGTCGACTAGTATAAGGAACTCTACAGGCCATTCTTTAGTGATTTCTTCCATGTCCTCCTCTGTGATTTTATAGTAACTTTGCAGCTCTTCTCTGTGTTCATATTCGTGTGCAGTGATATAAATAAAATGTCTATCTATGTGGAACTTCACAAATGGTCTGAACCTGTGTAGGGTGTTTGACGTCATCCGAGGGAAAGACTCAATAGCCCTCCTCAACTGCAAGTAGTAGGTGTGGAACATCACATTTGACTGCCATTGTTTCGCTATGTATCTTGATTACCAAAGCGTGATGAACTTCGTAGCTAAGGGTTTTGATGGATCAATCTCATGGAAGGTTGCACCTTCCGGCATTTCCCAAGAAATGAAAGCAATGAGGATCAACAACCAACTAAAGTGGAAATCGTAGCCATGATCCTGAGCTTCGTGATAGTCTTTCTCTAACTGGTTGACAAGGTAGATCACCCAATTCATTTGTATCCCTTCCATGCATTTTCCCGCGAGGTTAATAATGAACCTTGTGACCTACGTGGGTCTGTTCTTACTTACTAGATTACCAATGATAAACTGGTAGGCTAGGCACAATGCGCCATTCTAAATTGAAGCTACCTTGTAGCCTCAATTCCCCTTTTCCACATCGCCATAGGTATCTTTAATTTTTTGCATCAAGGCATGATATGCAGCCTTCCCTGGATAAAATTCTTGTGGTTCTGGTCTTTTCATGCTTAGTCCAATGATCCGATGGATCATCGTCATATCAACAATGATGCATATATCCAGCCACAGATAATCACCGTGGAAGTAAGACTACTGATTCCTTCCAAAGTGTGGTATCTTCATCATGTTCAGGATAGTGGACCTCGTGATGTCCATAGTCCATGAATCAAGGATGATCTTCAACTTCTTCCCTTTGGTTCTAGTTAAGTACTTGTGTGGGGCAAGCATTCCATGGTTCTTGTGATCCCCCAATATGAATTCACTGATATTCAATGTCATGATTTGTCCTAACTGCATTCCAACTGCGCATATCGCCTTCGGGAGGTACGCAGTGATCAAGGTGTAGTCAAAGTCCCTCAAGACACTGTCACGACTCACCGCGCCAGCTAGAGGTGGGATATAATCAGGTAGGATAGAAGGGATGAGCTTCTCATTCTCCAAGTCATAACGATGTTTGGTTCATTTCTCTCGGGATGGTCTAGATCCATGAGCAGTCAATGGGGATGCTTTCACTTCTCTCGTCGATGAGGCTTCGACTCCTGTAGACATTACCTTTTCATCCATGAGGTCTATGAGGATCTCTTTGATGGATTTATCTACTTCTCTGAAGTCACCTGACATGCACGATGAAAATAAGGTATCTCAGGTCAGTGATCAAATACTTAATGTAACAAAATAGGTGTTGAGGTATCAAATAGGTACAGCGCGAAAGAAACTAGTTCCCTGTGGGCTTGCATAATCACAATTGGCAAAAGTGTTCTCAGTGAAATACTAAATGGGATAAATAGACAACATCATAACATAATCCTCCAATGGGCAGGAACACCTTAATCAATGCAATTCTATCCATTATGGAGCAGTCCCAATGGTCTAATGGCGATCTTTCTATCCATAACTGTGGTTTGAGCCGTTCTAGAGCATCGAGCTAACGGTTGGGACGCCTCCAACAGTCATATTGCTTCATCGCGGCGAAGTGCCAATATTCACTATTTTGATATCCCGACGAAGTTCCATTTCTGCAAAACTTCCTTCTGTGAGGTCCTCCTTAGAACTTCCTATAGCTTTTCTAACTTTGTTTTCTTCATGCTGAGCTTTTTGGCTTTCTTTCTTGAAATCTGAGTCTCTTGTTTCCTCTTTCCATTATTGTTCTTATCTCCTTTTGGCATAGTAAATTCACACCGTGGATGGTATTTCATAGGGTTCAAGGGTAATACTTCTTCCTTTTCTGGGGTAGGTGCTCTACTCTCTTGTACAAACAAGTGTTTCAAGTCTTCCTATGTTCTTTCAATTTTGATGTCCAGATATTTGGTCCTTGGTAGCTTCAACTAGTCCTCTTTTTCTTTCAGTAAGTGCACTATTCTCCTAGACATAAAATATCTTAGTTCTTTCTTTTTCTATTGTAGATCCTCCTCTTCTTGTTTCCTTTGTATCTGATCTTTCTCAATCCAGGTTTTTCCTAGGAAAATGTAAAATGGGGTGATGTTCTCAACAAACTTAACGATCTCAAATTATTCTTCTATCGAAGTTACATGAGCACTCATAGATGTATGGGTAAGTATTCCACATAGGGTTATTAGCTTTCCCCTAAATAATCCTATTCCTCCTAATGAAGGAACCATAGTAGGTTTTCCCAAAATTTCCCAAGTTCTTTCTATCATGATATTCACTTGTGTTTCATCATCCAGAACACAGTCTATGTCGAAGTCTTCTATTCTTGTTTCTATGAATTCCTTCACATTTAAGATCTTTGATAAGTTGATATCTCTTTGATCATTCAGTGTTTCTTTCATCTGTAATAATAAAGTATCTGATTCTTTCTGGGGTTCTATCATATACTTAGTTTCTTGGCCTGTCTCATGGTTTTATTATCTCATATTCATCCTTTCAACTTTAGCAATCATTCTAGGGAAATCCAAAACTTCATGGTCCATATCTTTACAAAAACAACAACTAGGACCTCTACCAGGGCATTCCTTAGCAAGATGTCCTGGTCTTCTGCAACTATAGCAACGAGTTAATCCTCTCTTAATTTTAAATGACCCCCAACCTTTCCTGTACTACGCACTGGGATCACTGTAACTAACCTGCAAAAGATTCTTTCTAGGATCCTGCATCCATTTGTTAGTCCGAACATTATTTCTATGCATAGGAATAACATATCTTTCACTATTCTTATTAGGTCTATTTATATCCAATCTTCTTTCTTCTAGCTGTGCCCTAGTTTTCAGACAAAATCTATTAGACATACCTATATCCATTCTTTCGAAAAAAAAAATTCACTTATCTTACCTTTCTCAGAGCACAAAGCTTTAAGATCCTACCTCTTTCTTCACATCTGATTCCTTTCTTAGCACAGAGCTTCACAGTAAAGTATAATATTGCACACTAAAGCAACAGATCTACGCACAAAGATTTATTTTCTTCAGTTCCCAGCAATCACAGTTTCATTCCCAACAACGGAACCATTTGTTGACACAGGGGCAAACCCAAGGTTCAATGCTTCAACAACACACCAACATAACCCTAACAACCGGCCCTTTTGGCAACACCTGCAAAGAAGATGAATTCTCACTTGAGGTAGAGGCAGGGGTGGTTGTAGGAATCAAGTGTCTACAAACTATACGGGACATAGATCTGTGATTACAATACTTATCAGAGCACTTACCAGTTAACATTCATCAGCATTTAACCCTTATTCACATCGCAGGTCGAAACCCTAGTTATAGAGCAACGCAGTATTCAACAAGATATAATACATCTAAGCACTTAGCATATACAAATAGATCACATATAAAATTCATTCACATTACCAAGAACTAAGCTATTATATCAGATTCATATAACATATATCATTTCACTAAGCATACATCAGATCAATAACATAACAACTACAATGCACAAAGCAACCACAACACATGATATGCGTGGTCACCCTAGTGTGGGGCTACGTCCACCAACTCTTCTCTTCTTTATTGTCTTATTTCAATCTTCTACAAGCAGAGAGCCAGACGAACCCACTTCTCATAGGATAGGAGATCTGCGCGCACCTCGCCAGATCCTCCTTCAGGCTTCCCCGAGATAGGTTCAAGCACAAATCCTTCTTATAATCTACATTGTTGGCCCTTGACCAAGTTTTGAGGATCCTTGGTCATGTTTGACCTATTTTGGGACTTCGATAGGCTGTCGAAGGCGTAGCGCAAGTCGAAGTGGAGATCACAGGATCTCTGCCCCTTGTTTAGGTATTTTTTGGTTTTGGGCTTATGTAACAGGTATGGGGATGTTGGCCAATGGGTTTACCCATGTTTAGGCCCACTTTGTAATGTATAAATAGATGTCTAGGTGATGTAAGAGACAACGACATGAAGGATGATAGAGATATCTGTGTGATGATATGCTAAGTGAAAGTGGTAGTTGTACATGCTTTGTGAATACTGTGAGAGGCTTGCAAGGCTAAGTGCAAGTGACTATAAGAGACTGTGTAAAGGCTTTGTGTTGTGACCTAGCTCAGGGAAGGAGGATCTAGCGGAGTGCGCACATATATCATGTCCTATGCGAAGTAGGATATTGTGGATCTGTGCACATAGAATATTGATAGAAGATAATAAAAGAGAAGAAGAGTTGGTGGACGTAGCCCTAGGCTGGGGGTGAACCATGTATATCTTGTGTTGCTATGCTTTGTGCAATGTATTGATGTGTTTATGAGTTTACTTGATTAGTGATTTGGCATAGATGAATGATAGATAGATATGTTGATGCTTTGTGCTTAATAATATGGATGAATGCTATATCTAATCTAAGTGAATGTGATTATTACTTGAATATACTAGATCTGGGTGAATACTGCGCGGATCTCTTGTTAGGATTTATCTGCGCTGTGAATTAAGGATGAATACTAATGATTTGTAATTGATAAGTGCTCTGTTAAGGTGTTACAATCACATATATATGTCCTAGATAAGGTTACAGACGTTGGAGTCCTGCAACCACCCCTACCTCTACCTCGGGTGAGATTGCATCTTCTTCGCAGGTGCTTCCGAAAGGGCTGGTAGTTAGGATTTTGTTGGTGCATTGTTGAAGAATTGAACCTTGGGTATGCCCCTGTGCCAACAAATGCTTCCATTTTCGGGACATGAAACTGTGATTGTTGGGAACTGAAGAAAAGAGAAGGCTCTGTGCATAGATATGTTGCCCTAGTGCGCATTATTCTACTTGACTTGTGAATCTCTGTTCTAAGAAGAGAAGTTAGATCTGAAGAAAAGAGGTAAGATCTAAACACATTGTGCTCTAATAGAGGTAAGAACATTGAAAAGTTTTAAGATTTGAAAGAATTATGCTCTGAGAAAAGAAAGATAAGTGGAAATTTTTGTTTCAACAATATGAATCTAGGTATATTTGATAAATTTTATCCTAGCTTGAAAACTAGGGCACAGTTAGAAGAAAGAATATTTGATATGAGTATATCTAATAGAAATAATGAAAGGTACGTTACTCCTATGCATAGAAAGAATGTTTGGACTAACAAATGGATGCAAGATCCTAGAAAGAATTTTTCGTAGGCTAGTCATTGTGATCCTAGTGCACAGTATAGGAAAGGTTGGGGATCATTTAAGAGAAAGCGAGGATTAATTCTTTATTATAGTTGTATAATACCAAGACATATTTCTATGGAATGCCCTGATAGAAGACCTAGTTGTATTTTATGTAAAGCTATGGGCCATGAAGTTTTGGATTTCCCTAGAATGATTGCTAAGGTTGAAAGCATGAATATGAGATCAGAAAACCTTGAGGAAGATCAATAAACTAATACCGTGGAAGAATACTGGAAATAATCATAGACTGTATTACTACGAATGAAATAAACCCTGAATGGTCACAAAAATGTCAACTTATCAGAGATCTTCAAAGAAAAAGAGTGCATAGAAACAAGAATAGGATAACTCGACATTGACTGTGTTATGGATGAGGAAACACAAGTGAATATCATGACAGAAAGAACCTGGGAAATTTTAGGAAAGCCTTCTATGATTCCTTCATTGGGAGGAATAGGATTATTTCGAGGAAAGATGATAACCCTATGTGGAAGACCCACCCAGATATCTATGAGTTCTCATGGAATTTTGACAGAGGAATATTTTGAGGATGTTAAATTTATTGAGAACAATGCCCCATTTTCTATGTTACTAGGAAAAACCTAGATTGATAAGGATCAGGCCAGAAGAAAAGAAGAGAAAGTCTTAGAACAGAAGAAGCAACAATTAAAATATTTCATGACTCAGAGGATAGAACACTTGATTGAAGAACATGAGAACAGATCGAAGTTGTTTAGAAACAGAAACTTGGATGTCGAAGTTGAAAGAACACAAGAAGACTCACAGAAGAGTGGAGCACCTACCTCAGACAGAGAAGAAGTATTTCCATTTAATCCTACGAAAGAATCTCAACAGCGTGAAGTTACTATGCCAAAAGGAGATAAGAATCAGAATGGAAAGAGAAATACCAAGACAAAGATCATAGGGAAGAAGGATAGAAAACTCAGTAAGAAGAAAGAAAGGATCGAAAAGTTGTAGAAGGTTCCAGAGGGGACTTCGCAGAAGGAAGGCTTGCAAAACTGGAACTTTTTCGGTATATTAGAACAACACAACATGGAAGTTCGCCATGAATAAGCGATATGACCATTGAAATAATTATAACCATTAGACTGACGCCCTGAACGGTTAGAACAACAGTTATGACCAGAACACTCATCATCAGATCATTGGGACCATGCCACAATGGAAAAAACTGCATTGATGAAGGATTCTCTTCCATTGGAAAGATCCGTTACCTCGTTGTCTACTCAGTCCATCGACTGTTGCACCAAAAACAATTTTTTGAATTATATCCACACCAACGAGAGAACTCATTTCTACCATGTTGTGTTTACTAATATTTCACCAACTGTTCTATTGCATTGAGCATTCATTCATCGACCTGAATTATTCGATCGAGAGCGTGTATGTCAGAAAATCTTAGTGCAGCTAAAAAGTGTGTAGAATAAGTCTTAATCGATCTGATGGTCGAAAAAGTAATGTCCCCAGGGATTCAAGATTCATTGACGAGAGGAGTGCAAGCTTCTCCATCGACTGCTTGTGGATATAGACGATCCCGAGCTATAGCCGAGAAAATAACCAAGCACCGAGATGACTTGGTGAATGAAAATTTAATCCTGACTATCCTTCCTGACTACATCCCACCTTTGGTTGGCGCAATGAGTCATGACAGTGTCCCTAGAGACTTCGATTACACCCTAGTTACTTCGTACCTCCTAAAGGGAATACATACAGTTAGAACATAGCAAGATAAGATCGCAACATTAAAATTTAGCAAATTCAACCTAGGGGACCGCAAGAACCATAGTATGCTCACCCCTCATAGGTACTTGACTAGGATGAAGGGGAAGAACTCGAGGATAATCCACCAACCATGGATTATGAACCTCGCACAGTCGACCATCTTGAATGTGTTGAAGATTCCACATTTTGGAAGGCATCAGGAGGTTAACGCGTGTCTTAAGCTCCTGCTATCATGCTACCATGGTGGATATCTATGGCTAGATAGATGCATCAAAGTCTATCCAACGTTGATCCATAGGATCACTAGATTGAGCATGCAGGAACCAGACCCACAAGACTTCTACACAGGTGAATATCATGACAGAAAGAACGTGGGAAATTTTAGGAAATCCTTCTATGATTCCTTCATTGGGAGGAATATGATTATTTCGAGGAAAGATGATAAGCCTATGTGGAAGACCCACCCAGATATCTATGAGTGCTCATGGAATTTTGACAGAGGAATATTTTGAGGTTGTTAAATTTATTGAGAACAATGCCCCATTTTCTATGTTACTACGAAAAACCTAGATTGATAAGGATCAGGCCAAAAGAAAAGAAGAGAAAGTCTTAGAACATAAGAAGAAACAATTAAAATATTTCATGACTCAGAGGATAGCACACTTGATTGAAGAACATGAGAACAGATTGAAGTTGTTTAGAACCAGAAACTTGGATGTCGAAGTTGAAAGAACACAAGAAGACTCACAGAAGAGTGGAGCACCTACCTCAGACAGAGAAGAAGTATTTCTGTTTAATCCTACGAAAGAATCTCAACAGCATGAAGTTACTATGCCAAAAGGAGATAAGAATCAGAATGGAAAGAGAAATACCGAGACAAAGATCATAGGGAAGAATGATAGAAAACTCAGTAAGAAGAAAGTAAGGATCAAAAAGTTGTAGAAGGTTCCAGAGGGGACTTCACAGAAGGAAGGCTTGCAAAACTGGAACTTTGTCGGGATATTAGAACAACACAACATGGCAGTTCACCATGAAGAAGTGATATGACCGTTGAAAGCATTATAACCATTAGACCGATGCCCCAAACAGTTAGAACAACAGTTATGACTAGAACGCTCATCATCAGATCGTTGGGACCACGCCACAATGGACAAAACTGCATTGATGAAGAATTATCTCTCATTGGAAAGATCTGTTAGCTCGTTGTCTACTTAGTTTGTCGACTATTGCACCAAAAAAAATTAATTCGATTTGTATCCGCACCAACGAGAGAACTCATTGCTACCACGCTGTGTTTAGTAATATTTCACCAACTGTTCTATTACATTTCACATTCATTCATCGACATGAATTATTCGTTCGAGAGCATGTATGTTAGACAATCTCAGTGAAGCTAAAAAGTGTGTAGAATAAGTCTTAATCGATCTGATGGTCGAAAATGTAATGTCCGCAGGGATTCAAGCTTCATTGACGAGAGGAGTGCAAGCTTCTCCATCGACTACTTGTGGATATAGACAATCCTGAGCTGCAGCCGAGAAAATAACCAAGCATCGAGATGACTTGGTGAATGAAAATTTAATCCCGACTATCCTTCCTGACTACATCCCACCTTTGGCTAGCGCGGTGAGTCATGACAGTGTCCACAGAGACTTCGATTACACCCTAGTTACTTCGTACCTCCCGAAGGGGATACGTACAGTTAGAACATAGCAGGATAAGATCACAACATTAAAATTCAGCAACTTCAACATAGGGGACTGCAAGAACCATAGTATGCTCGCCCCTCATAGGTACTTGACTAGGACAAAGGGGAAGAACTTGAGGATAATCCACCAACCATGGATTATGAACCTCGCACAATCCACCATCTTGAATGTGTTGAAGATTACACATTTTGGAAGGCATTAGGAGGTTAACACATGTCTTAAGCTCCTTCTATCATGCTACCATGGTGGATATCTATGGCTAGATAGATGCATCACAGTCGATCCGACGTTGATCCATAGGATCACTAGATTGAGAATGCAGGGACTAGACCCACGAGACTTCTACCCAGGGAAGGTTGTATATCATTCCCTGGCACAGAGGATTAAGGATACCTATGGTGATGCAGAAAAGGGGACGTGAGGCTACAAGGTAGCTTCCATACAGAATGTTGCAGTGCACCTATCTTGTCAGCTAATCACATGAAATCTCGTGATAAAGAACAGACTTATGTAGGTCATGGGGTTCATTGTTGATCTCACTGGAAAATGTGTAGAAGGACTCCAGATAAACTGGGTGAAGTACTTAGTCAACCATCTTGAATTGGATTGTCGCGAAGCTCAAGATTAGGGCTATGAGTTTCATTTCAGATGGTTGTTGATCCTCATAGCCTTTACTACCTGGGAGATGCCAGAAGGTGTGACCTTCTCGAACATTGAGCCATTCGATCCACTCACTTCAAAGTTCACCATGATATGATACAAGATAAATATGGGAAAACAATGGCAGTCGAATGCGGAATTCCATACATACTATCTCTAATTAAAAAGGGATATTGGGGTTGTCCCTTGTATGACATCGAACAAATTGCACCGGTTCAGACCCCTCATGAATTTTCGCGTAGATCAACACTTTATTTATATCACTGTATGTGAAGACAAGAATAAAGAAGAGCTTTAGTCATACTATAAGCTCATAGAGGAGGACCTCGAAGAGATAAGTAAGGACTGGTCTGCAGAGCTCCTTATTCCATCTAACCTCGTAGAAATGTCTCATCCCGAACTAATTGGTAGCTCAGAGGCTATTCACAAAGAGAATGACACCCATGGAACAAATAAAAGGAAAACAATAGAATAAGTACAGAACCTGAGGAGTGCATCAGACGAAACTGCTTTAGAATCACCTGGATGAGGAGATAATGATGAAGTAGATAAAAAAGAGACCAATGTCAAATAAGATCATCAAAAACAAGGTGAAGTAACACCGCCTAGGGATCTTGTTGATGAGGCTAATCCCTCTAGAAAAGAAAGGTTTCCCCCATAAAATCTACCTAATGGAAGAAATCCAAAGCTAGTAAGACCAAGTTGCAGACTTTGGTCATGCTCGATGACTTTGAATTCATCATCACAGTCATATCAGACGCTTTGTAGGATATTATGCAGAACATAGAAGCCAAGAAAGAAGCCATGTATGAAAAAATTGAGATAGAACTAAGAGGGGTACAATAGGCCCTTCAATCCAGACGCACATTATCCACTGCCCCACCACCATTTGAAGAACCAGATTTCAGGGATGAACCTACCCAACTCTGCAGAATAGCTGATACGACCGAAGCTTGCATTCGTCAAGAACATGCCATGGTGGCCCTAAAGCAAGAAAAAAAGAAATGGTAGAGCAACAAATATTTGTGAAGCAGGAGAAGGATGACCTCCACACTAAGTTTGAAGAGGAGAGAGCACGGATCCAACAAGATAAAAAAAAGTTATTCGCAGAGAAGCTCAGTGTCAAAGAAGAAGTCAGTAGAGCACTTCACTCTGTGATAGGCTTAGAGAAAAAGGCAGACGAACCAGTGGAGCATCAAGTCACACAGCTTGCAAAATCTATCCAACAACTTCAACATAGAATCACAGACCTAGAGTTACAAACAATGCCAATAACCCCACAGGATGTGCGAGACCAAAGAGAAGCCACTGCCCGGAGCGCAGTTGAGAGGATCAAAGCACTCACTCTAGAATGTAAACAACTTAGCAGTAGAAGTTCACACACCTACGAGGGACTTATTGAATACCCTGAACTAAAGGAATTGGAGTCACAACTCTAGGAGGCAAAGAAGAAAGTAACGGAAGTATAGGTGCAATTGAAGCTCCTGTCAGCAGTTGAAAGGATGAAGCGATTCCAGGAACATTGCACTATTATACAACAGGTCCACACCATATAGAGCAAAGTCATGGAAGTGACTCAGAGACTTCAACCAGTCTAGGATGAAGCGTGCCAACTGTTTGAGGAAATTGAAGGTCGAGGAGCAGAGTTGAAGCAAGTAGTCACTACAGTCGAACAATGCTTAGAGGGAATTGTCAATGAAGCAATTATCCAAGATTTCGTCGAGCAGGAGGCCTTAGCGCAGTAACAGGTCAAAACAGCTTGAGCCAAGCCCAAGGATTTCGAAGCAGAGCTACCTAGACCAGAGTGATTCGGGATGAGTCAAAGGTGTGTGTTGGGGGGCTGTTGGTCCTTGACCAAGTTTTGAGGATCCTTGGTCATTTTTGACCTATTTTGGGACTTCGACAGAATGTCGAAGGTGGAGCGCAAGTTGAAGTGGAGATCGCAGGATCTCGGCCCCTTGTTTAGGGATTTTTGGGTTTTGGGCTTATGTAAAGGGTATGGGGATGTCGGCCCATGGGTTTACCCATGTTTAGGCCCACTTTGTAATGTATAAATATATGTCTAGGAGATGTAAGAGATGACGGTGTGAAGGATGATATAGACATCTGTGTGATGATATGCTAAGTGCAAGTGGTAGTTGTACATGCTTTGTGCATACTGTGAGAAGCTTGCAAGGCTAAGTGCAAGTGACTGTTTAAAGGCTTTGTGTTGTGACATAGCTTGGGGAAGGAGGATCTAGCAGAGTGCGCGCAGATCTCTTGTCCTATGCGAAGTAGGATCTTGTGGCTCTGTGCATGTAGAACATTGACATAAGATAATAAAAGAGAATAAGAGTTGGTGGATGTAGCCCCAAGCTGGGGTTGAACCACGTATATCCTGTGTTTCTATGCTTTGTGCGATGTATTGATGTGTTTATGTGTTTATTTTCTTAGTGCATTGGCATAGATGAATGATATATAGATCTGTTGATTCTTTGTGATTAATAATATGGATGAATGCTAGATATAATCTATGTGAATGTGCTTAGTACTTGAATATACTAGATCTGGGTGAATACTACGTTGATCTCTTATTAGGATTTATCTGGGCTGTGAATTAAGGTTGAATACTAATGATCTATAACTGCTAATTTCTCTATTAAGGTGTTACAATAACAGATCTGTGTCCCAGCTAAGGTTGCAGACACTGGAGCCCTGCAACCACCCCTGCCTCTACCTCGGGTGAGGCTGCATCTGCTTCGCAGGTGTTGCCGAAAGGGCCGGTAGTTAGGTTTTTTTGGTGTGTTGTTGAAGCATTAAACCCTGGGTCTTCCCCTATGCCAATAGGCACACATTCTTCTTACAATCACTTTCACTTAGCTCTGTAAGTTATTAACACACTATATGCATGAAGCATTCACAACTGTTGGCACTTAGCTCACCGACCACATTACACATCTAGGTCTCTTCTACTTACATCACCTAGTTTTCTATTTATATATTACAAAATGGCCTAAACATGGGTAAACCCATGGGCTGACATACCATACCCATTACATAAACCCTAAACCCAAAAATTCCCTAAGAAGGGGCCAAGATCCCGCAATCTCTGCTTCGCCTTGTGCTCTGTGTTCGACCAACCTGTAGAAGTCCCAAAAATGGTTAAACGTGACCAAGGTTATCCAAAGCTTGGTCAAGGGCCAACAAGATAGGATAAGAAAGGTAAAATATCTGAGATCTCACTTATGTGAATACTCATCAGTCGTCGAATCAATTCAATTGGAAGGACATGATAATCTAGAAAAGCTCCATCGTAGATAGATCAAGCCATCGATCTAAGAACATGATCGATGAACATCATTCACTTCGGATATAAAGATCCAAGGAGGTTATGCTCTGGAAAATTTGAGATTTGAAAAACTTGAAGCCCGAAGAGCCAGAAATACTAAATGAATAAGGACCATCAGATCTAGAGAACATATGATGACCTTTAGATCAGGGAGATCTACATCAGTAAATTATTTCAGCAAACCTCGTCCGCAAGGACATGTGGTAGACCATGTCGGCAAAGGACATGTGGCGGACCACATCAACAAAGTACATATATGGTAGACCACGTCAGTTGACCATGTCAGCAAAGAACATATGTGGCAGACCACGTTAGCAAGGACATGAGTTGTCCAATTTGAAAGATCACTTCAGGTGTATTCACATTTGTTGATCTACTCCAGTGGAAGGATAACATAAGTTGAAATATTCGAAGTCTGGAGACCTGAAGGAGATCTCGACCGCCAATTTGATGTCGGGTGCACTCTCAACCATTGATCAAGATATAGTGGACGGATAGCATAAGTATAATAGCCGAAGACCCAAAGTAAAAGGTGGCCATCCATCTCAATAGTTGATTAAGTTCTAGCCGTCAGATTAAGCCTTGTAAGAATCAAATCTGAGGATTGATCTGCTTCCACGAAATAAACGTAAACTATCCGATCTCTTTGGGAAATATGATTCAGAAGTTCTGAAAGGTTTTAAGCCCAAAATTTCTGAAGGGAGAAATGCTAAAGTTATGACAGTCATCCATTTCAAGAGATTGAATCATGACCATTGAATTGATAAGTGCTCAAGCGCTTGTTAATCCTAGCATATGGTCACCATCATTGGTCATGTGAGATAAGAGATTTAAATATGATATAATCTGACGACACTGATCAAACTGAATCTGATCGAAGGGTTACTGTTTCATCTTCTGATTTCTTGATCAGTTAGGATTCAATTACACTAACTGAATCATCATTCCTGAGTGGCTAAATCATTCGTTCTTGAGCATTCCGATTTTCTCGAAATGAGTGTTTTGAGATTCCCAAAATGAGTGTTCTGAGATGGTCGAATTGAGTGTTGGAGATGGGAGTGTAATGGTGGATAAGAGAATGAATAAAAGGGTAATTCCATGACAGAGAGAGGTTAATGTTTCTGTGAAAAACAAGTTGAAATGTATGTAATGGAGAATACAGCATGAACAAAAAGAGATAGAACAGTGAAGCATGATCTAAGAGAGGAAGAAAAATCTGAGGTAGGCAAGAAGAGACAGAGAAGAAGAACATAAAGTGAAAGAAGATGCCAGAAGGAAGACATTGATGCGGGTAGAGAAGAGAAATGTAGTAGAATAGTGATGAGACTGGTAAGCCATTGATTAATACTATATCACTGTAATAAATTTTAGTAACAAATATTTATATCTAAGGGTGGTAGGGAAGTGTTAGGGAGGATTGTTTTCCTCAAAGTTTCAAGTGGGTGCTTGAACATAGGGAGTTGTATCTTCCATCTGATGGCAGCAGAAGAAACTAGGGTGGCAGGGTCGTGTAAGAGAGAACGATTATTCTCTGTTACACAGGTTGGTGTCTGTGTGACTAGAAGTTGGTGTTGGAACACTCAAGGAGTTGTTGCTTCCTTCTAGTGGGTGCTAGAGAAACTAGAGAGTTGGTGCTCTCAACAAGGCGCAGCTTGTAAAACAGAGGTGGTAGCCTCACAAAGAGTGGGTTCTCATAAGAATGATAATGTACAAAATATAAAGACTACTTATCATATTAAGAAGAAGATATTTTCTTCCTTTATGGATTTCCTTAGGAATATCTGTCTCTGTATAATTCATGTGTGTGACTGATGTTGAATACTCTATTGCTTACTTCCCTAAATTATTGTTATCATCATTAAGTGTTCTGTAATGAGTTTAAAATGGGTATAACTTTTTAATCACAGTAATAACTGATTCACCCCCCCCCTCAGTTGCCTAACAAAGATTTGGATATCCAAGCAGGATTATTACAGACAATGCTACCTCTTTTAGAGTTGAACCATTAGTCAATTTCTGTGAGAAGTATGTTATTGCATTAATTCATTCTACTCCCTACTACCCCCAGGGAAATGGTTTAGCAGAATCCTCTAACAAAAGCCTCATAAAGATCAACAGGAAATTGTTAGAAGATAACAAGAAAGGCAAAGACTCAAAGCTGAAATTTGCATTATGGGATGACAGGGTCACAACAAAGAGGTCATTGGGTGTTTCCCCTTTTTAGTTGGTGTATGTGGTGGAGGCCATTTTTCTTGCCCAACTTTCCTAGCCCATGGAAAAATTCCTTCAGTGCCACCAAGGAGAACCTGATGATATGGTTAGTAGGATACATCAGCTGGTGGAAGTACAATAGACCAGGGAGCAAGTTCTTGATAAATCTCATGATCACCAAGAGAAAATAAAATGATCCTTTGAAAAAAGGGCAAGCAAGGAGCATTTCCAGCTTGGAGATCTGGTGCTCAAGTGGGATGCCCCCAACCAGGACAAAGGAAAACATGGAAAATTCAAAGCCTTATGGATTGGTCCATTCAAGATCTCTGAAGTATTTTCGAATAACACCTATAAGTTGTAGATCTTGGAGGACTCTGAAGTTTTGGGCAACCCTGTCAATGGGCATTTTCTAAAAAAATATTTTTTCTAAGCCATGATTGGCTTTCCTCCATTGTAATTACCATTTCCTTTCATTTCTTGTTTAAGTAGGAGACTCCATAACCCAAAAGATAAGGCACTGTAACTGCGTGTTCTTGGCAGCTCACAGGGAGCGTGCCATCCGTTGTGGAGCCAATGTTATCACATACAGTTGTTCAAGTTTGTAGGTGATGACCATCAACGCACAAAATGGAAGGAATCCAAAGTTAGCAGACAGATAAAGCTTAGTGGGGGCTCTAAAGGTAGACGACGCTCCCAAATCTCAACCCCCCTCCAAATCAATGGTCGCTAGTCATATTAGGGCCACAACATGCATGGATGTTACAATCCGAAGGGTGGGCCGATGTCGAAACCATGGTTTTGTGGGGAGGTGACGTATCGGAAGGAGGTGCATATCGGGCTCGAAAGTGGTGAAAGTCCAAACCAATTTTCGCAGCCCTGATATGCATGTGTGCATATAGTTCCCTATCCTGGGTCGGCAAGTGGCTGCCCAATAGTTGTCCCACTACACTTCAATCCCAAGGAGCAATCAACCAATGAGCGATGGTTGACTTCCACGACCTCAACGTTCGATCCAATTCTGATAGGTGGCCTTCTACGGATCGTTCATCTCGTCGCGCTCCTATCCCAATAAAAATTCAATCAATGAGGCAGGGGATGGTAGCTAAAACCTCAGCTTAGCCCATAAATGGAGGGCTCGATAGTTATGGCCAAGGAGGCCAAACTGTTAGTAGGTTACAACAAAGTTCAGTTTCCTATAGGTCCTTGTTGAACCTAGTTTGCATCTAACAGAGGGAAACACGCCCAGTCTGACAGAGGGAAACACACCTAGTTTGACAGAAAACTACTCAGACACAAAGCTTTGAATGAATTACTAGATCGTACTCCTTGTGGTTGTGGACTAGTCTAAGTATAAATAGATCAGTTTGATATTTTTTTATGGTCGTCAAATGGTTGAGCAGAGCTCCCTATTTGGTAATATTTTGATACTAGAACTGTTCTTTGGTTATGTATCAAATTTGAGACTTTTGCACTAATAGAAGTAAACTTCTCTCATCTCTTTGTAAAACTGTGCTAAAACACTCGAGCATGGAGGATACAGTCGAGGGTTGTAGTTCTATTGTAATGTAGGTTTGATTACAATATTGTTGTGACCAGTTTTAATCGGCTTCCTTGTTACCTTATTCACCCTTACATTGAAAGGCTCGGGCATGGAGGATCCAATTGATTTGTTGTAGTTTCATTGTGATGTAGGTTTGATCATTATGTTTCTGTGACATATTTCAGTGTCTGAAGCTTAAGTTCAAGAGTATTCTTGAGCCTGAGTTTTTCTTCACCAAGCTGCTTGAAAGATGGATTCCCATGGAAGACTTGCCCACCTTTATCACTAAGTCTTTCTTCTTCTCACACTTAAACTCAAATCACTAACTGAAGTTAATGAGGCTCTCACTTCCCTGTGCATTTCTTGTCTAGTTCCTGTATTAAAATCATTCTTGTACTGCGTTTTGTCCATTTGACCTCCATTCATAAAACCAACATCCACCAAACATTTTGATGGGTATTGGGCTTATCCTCATGCAATTTGAGGGTGACTCTTAGGGCTAACATGATCCATACAATGTAAGCATTACATTTGTTCCATAGGCACTACAGGGATTGTTTTACCCTTGAATCTTCGTTCACCATTACAAGGAGAACCATACATGGATTCACTATGTCTATGCATGGTTCCACTACATCCATTGGTCTAAAACATTTTCAAAATTTTTGTAGGGTGTCCATGTTTCCCATAAAGGTTCCACAACCTCTACAACAACCCATGCTACACTACAGACCCTTGACATCCTTTATGGTGCTCTACACCCAACCAACTTCAAATAGGTGTTGCGACCTCTACATATAATTTCAAAGTCTCTACCATATCTCATTGGAAATATATTTTCAATATCCCAAAAGGGTATTTCACGGGATTTCATTTGGCTTCCTGGTTTGAGAGATATAATTGATTCAATCTCAACATGTATTTGACCCAAGGAGGCCACACATACTACCATATTCAACAGTCTTTTTATCTCTTCTCAGGAAACAACAAAAGGATTTCTGCATATGGTTGGAAATGTCTCTTCAATATCTCAAATGGGTATTTTGTGAAATTTTATTTCGTTGTCTGGTTTATGATATATCCCTATTTGAAGCATCACATGTTTGTAACCAGTGTGGTCGCGTGCCCTTCAACTTCGACCTGGTTTTTCTCACTCCAAAGTACACCTTAGAGAACTTGTGTTATATCATTGTAAATGTCTCTCTGTCATCTCAAATGGGTATTTTACGTAATTTTATTTCGTTTCTTGGTTTGAGAGATATCACTAATTGAAGATCAACATGTATTTATTTCAAGGAAGGTGTGCGTCATTGGCACTTGAACAAGTTTTTTCTCACACCACGGGCCACCTCATAAAAATTTCTATATACCAATTGAAATATATCTTTAGTAGATGAAATGGATCTTAGACAGAATTGGATTTGATCACCTGTAGCATAAGTTATGAATAAATTTGTAGAAGGAGATTCAAAACCTCGAAAGTCATGAGTTTTCCATTTTATTAATGTAAAAGGTTATGGGTCAACCACACAAAACCCTTCCCTTCATTGGGAATTAGAACATTGTACTCATGGGTCTCTTTGTAGCATGGATGAAATGATGGGGGACCATAATTTTCTAAGGGGGAATGAATGATCCAAATTTTAGGGGGTATATGGTCTAAACTCATATGCAAAAGTCATAAAGCTATAAAGCTAATAGATTTCCCATGTGGATCAAGGAGATACCCACCTCCTCATTAATTAATTGGGCTAATAGGTTGCCCATATGGTTCAAAGAGAGTCTCACCTCCCCATTATTATATTGGGTTTTATTTTCCACTACTTAGTTAGATCGGTAGTTAGATCTATTATTATAATAATAAAGACTCATTTAATGAGTTCTTTCCATTATTGTATTGGGTTTTATTTTCCACTACTTAGTTAGCTGGGTAGTTAGATCTATTATAATAATAGAGACTCATTTAATGAGCTCTTTTTTACTTTGTCCAATGGACCATTTTGTAGTGATATATAAAGGCCCACCAAGTCTTCTCATAATATCAAGTTACTCATTTTCGCTTCTCTCATATTTTCTATTGTTCATTGTGAGATTAATTAGCTCTACGTGATTTACTAGTAATTAGTTTTAGAGGTGAGGCTCCTCTTTGAGCCTCACCTCCTGAGTAATTCATTTATATGTTTTTGTCCATGCTTATTTTCATGCAATATTGGCATGTCTAAGCTCCTCATCTCTCGGCATTCAAGCCATCCAGATCTTATCCCCAGAGATCTAGATCATTGGCTTATCTAAATCGGGAAATAAGTCAGTCATCATGGTGGTAGTTGATCATCTTTCTAAATATTCTCATTTATGTGCTCTTCAACACCCATTACCATCTCTACCATCATGGTTAAACTTTTCATGCATCATATCTTCAAGCTTCATGGCATGCCTCATTCTATTGTTTCTGACCGTGATCCCACTTTCACCAGCAATCTTTGGCAAGAATTGTTCAGGATACAAGGAACCCAATTGCATCTCAACACAATCTATCATCCCCATACTAATGGCCAAATTTAAGTTGTCAACAACTGTTTGGAAACATATTTGAGTTGTTTTTCATATGAGAGGAAAAAGAAATGGGCTCAATGGTTACCACTAGTTGAATTGTGGTACAACACCTATTACCATAAAACTACTCGGATGACTCCTTTTGAAGAAGTATATGGAAAAAATCCACCTTCAGTTCTCTCATACATGCCACGTGTCTCGAAGGTTTAGGCGGTTGAAAAAACTCTTACAATTTGAGAGGCTATTCTCCATTCCCTCAAAGAGATTTTGGTAATGGCTCAGAATCGCATGAAGCAACAAGCAAATCAAGGTAATTCTGAATGTCATTTTTTTGAAGGGGGCTAGGTGTTTCTTCAACTACAACCTTATAATAAGACTTCACTCAAGGATGAACATTGTCAGAAACTTGTGCTTAAATTTTATGGTCCTTATGTTAGGATATTTAGACACTTAGGAGTTAGTTAAGATCTACTTGGTCTAATATGTCATTAGGTAAAAGTGTGTTTCTTTAGTATGCATTAGTATGCATTTGTAGTTAGGAAATCTGAC
>SNQJ01S0061272.1:20684-41908 GCA_010110895.2 Picea sitchensis | reverse complement strand
GCTTTACAACTCCTTCCAAACAGGTTGAGATCTATTACGAGGCAGACTAGATTGCACCAGGCTCCTTGGCCTGCGATCTAACCCTCAAGATCTACCTTCCTTACTCCTCTCAAGCTCAATAGCTTGTAAAATTAGGTCGTATAGAAATATATTACAACTAGCTATCAAAACAAGATTCCTTCTCTAGACTCTCTATATCCCATCTGACTCTGGTCTCTATGTCTCTGCTATCCCTACTCATCCACCCCTCTATGAGACCTAGGTATTTATATTTATACGTTTCCATCTCGCCATAAATTACAATGTATTTCAACAACCCTAACTCTAACGTCGTTAGGTATTTCATGCATGCGTGTGTGTTGCTCCTTCTTCCAGTTGACGCTTCCCTCATGCATTCCTTCTTTCCAAAAATAACCTTTCTTTCCACTTTGACCTGCTTCCAATAGGCCCCCAACACTCACATGTGGCTCATTGCGAGCCACCTAGCCTTTGTATGCCTCATCGATCTCCATGGTGATCTCTTGGAACTTCTCCCTGAGCTTTGTAGCCTGCATTTGAGCCTGCACGGTCTTCTCCTTGAGTGCGTCCATTGTTTGCACTGCAATATCATCACCAATCAATCCTTCACACTCTTCCTGGGTCTGTGCCATATATGTCTTGGCTTTCTCTTCATGTGTAATGGCCTCTGCTACTCGCTCCTAGAGCAGTTCCATTTGAGCCTGGCGCTCCTTTTTCTACATCTGCGCAATGGTGAGTTCTTCCTGTAGTCTATTCATATCCTACGCCCCTTTGACGTGCTCCGTGATGGACATTATCTTCTTCCTCTACTTGAGGTATTGGATATCTACGTTGATCCTTTCTTCTTCCTTGTCCCACTACTGGAACTATTGATCCTCTTCTAGCTTTGTCCAGAGATGGGTTTCTTTGTCGAATAGGTTTGTCGCTGTGTGGACCTACCATTCTATCTCTTGTATTTTCTTTGTTGCCTCCTGCTTCCTTTTCTCCCTTACCTCTGGTGGAGTGGTAGGTGTGAGTTGTTCATGAAGATTCCCGATCTCCTGCTGATATTGATCGATTATCTATGCAATCTGATAAAACTTCTCTGTTGTTTTGAGTTTCACCCTCTACGTGGTATTTAGAATCTTTTGGTAAGCTCTGGCCACTTTTTGTTCCAATACGTTAATGAGTTCCCTTTCCTCTTTTGTTTCTAGCTTGGCCTACTCATATATCAATTCCAGCTCGCCCCATTTATCCTCTACCTGATTTAATTCAGCTGTGTCTGTGTGTGCATGAGACTGTACCTCTTGGGTAACACTAACCTGTATTTTCTAGAGGGCCTTGGTTAATATGCGTGGAAATACCAACTGTAGATTGGCCAAGTCTTTTAGGGGTGTTTTCCCCATGATCTCGTCCATGCGCAACATGTTGGGTGTAATGTGAAATGTTGCACTTGGTTGCAGTATTGTGTGGATTGTATCCTACTCACTTTCTCCATGTTCTTCCTCTGTCTGTGATGTTCATGGCCATGTTTCAATGATACTATTGGCTACTTGTACTTCCCCGATCTACTTGAGAAGTTGTCTCATGTCTTCTAGCTCCTCCTCAATTCTATCCCTGTGGCATGCAACATTCTCAAAATCCTCGAATGTGTGATCTTGAACCATTTTGGCTATCATTTATGAATCATCCTTCATAATCATGTATTCTGGAGGTGTTCTATGCATCTTCATCTTCTTGCGCACTCCCCCCGTATGAGTAGTTGGTCACTTAGTTGGGCTTGGTTCTTGTGGGTTAGGACTTGGTGTAGTCCGCTGTGTTGCCTTAGCCTGTTTCTGCTATACTTGGGGAGGCTGTGTATTATTCTTCTTCCCCTTCTAAGTTCCTGCCTTATATGTCCCCCCTTTCATCTTCTTTGGCTTGGCCTCGCCCGTCCTTGGTTTCTTGGGAATTGTCCCTACCCTACCTCTTCGACATTTGTATGTTCTTGCCTTGCTTCCTCTTCCTCTGTCCTTGCAGGTATGTCGGGAGTGAGGACTGTAATTCTCCAGTCATCCTCCCAATATTTGATAGACATTTCTATGTTTCCCTCTGTGATGAAATAACGTAGTTGTAGCCACTGCTTGTTGGGATCCTTCTGGGCTTGGATCCACATCACATGTCAAGTAGCCTTGAAGTTATCTATGTCTCGATAGTATGAAACAACTTGTGGTGTTATTCTCCATAGGTTGGCAATGGTCTTCTGTAGGTTATGGAGATATCATTCAAATATACATGCGTTCATCTTTCTATTCCTAGTGTCTGAAGCAACGCTGAGAGATAAATATCTCACTCCATGATTGGGTTTGGGTCTGGTGGCGAAAAATACATATTTTGGTTCCTTCCATCCCATGATGGTGATCAACATGAGTAGCCATGAGTAATGAAATTTTTTTCCCATATACTACTCATCCTTGTAGTCCTCTAGAAACAAATTCAAAAGATAAGGGCCCAACTGACTGTGCTGCCCTCGGCACACCGAGCTGCAACTGCGACAACCACGACTGAGACTTCCTCCTTGGGGCATTTTCTTAGCAACTTGCAAGCCATGATTTTTTCGACCATATTTGTTGCGATGTCATTGATCTGTTTGATGATGATTCTACACGTCCCCCTGTCAGTTCCGTATTTATTTTTCATCTCCTCAGGAAGTGCTATTTCTTTTTTTTTGTCATCGAGAAACTGTGTGGGATCCATGCCCCATGATGGAGACCTTGTGATGTGCGCAATAAGCTCTATGTCTATTGAGACGAGCTTCTCGATCCATATATCCCCACCATGTGTGACTGCAAACAATTCTTTGATGCAACTGTTTGCGTATTGTCCACTACCAAAGTGTGGTAGTTCCAGCAGACCTAAAATCCCACTTTTGGGCAATTATGTTGCCCACTGGAGTGGTTAATGAACTGGTGCCCCAAATGGATCAAAAACCATAGTTTGTAGGTAGACTTGCTTCGCGAACTCTAGGAAATTTTCTGTGTTTGTTACATCATGGTCTGAATACTTTAGTTTTTCTACATATCCGAGCAAATCTGCTTTCACCCGTACCCCTTCTGGTATGCGCAAAAACACATTTTTTGCGGCAAGCTGTTTGCACGGTGAACTAGGTACTATGTGCTTGTCCTTTCGTGGTGGTGATTGACTCGAGGTTCCAACCTCCATTGGTCATTCTTCGGCATATTGTTCTGGCCAACCCATGACATCTTCCATTGCTCCCTCCTGTGGATGGTCCGACACCGTTATCTGAGATTCATATGGATCAATCGTTTCTTCCTGATTTGTAGTCGTCCCATTGACTCCCAGGGCTTCTTTAGGGTTTCATGATTGTGCCTAGCTGCTAGTGCCCTCATTCTTTCGACCTTTTTCCTTCGTCGATGTATCCACGTTCATGCTTGTTGGTGTTGTCTGTTCGGTTTCCTCCAAAATGGGTGTGGGGCTAATTGGTGTTGTATCCAGTGATGGGATTTCATCTACATTGACGACTTTTGGCGGCTATTGTTCATTTTCCTATGATTGTGCTTGTGATTTGGTTCTAACTCTGAATTTTCTGGCAATCTGGCTTGGTTCAACTTGTTTGGGTAGTTCCATGGTGATGAAAGTCAATCGTCCACCGAGCTCAGTGGTCTCTGCAACCTCTGGGAATTTTGCTCTGTGCTTCATATGTTGTATCACTCTCTGTCTCTTCTTATTTCACAATAGGGTTTTGGCTCCCGCGTCCCTTCTTTGTATGGGCATCGTATGAAGCTTGTCGAAGATGCTACCTTTATTACGGATTCAATGAACCTCTGGTTCCTTCATACTTTCCATTACTCCCCCTCACCATCTCCAACTGGTGTGATTAATGCGGAGTCCCTTTGGTCCTTTCCGACATTCAAGCCCACTTGCCTTCATCATTTAGTACGTCTTTTTTCATCTTTATTTTTCCCGCTCATTTTCGTTGTGAACCGATCGTTGGCCTTGTCTTCATCGGGTTTGTATTCATAAGTGTGTATGCTTTTTTTTTCCAACTACGCGGTAACTTTCAAGTTATGGGTATTTGATTGTCCTTATACAGCTTCAGTCGGCTCCCATTGAACATCATTCTGATTTTTGTGCCTCCTAGGTCTTTCAACTACATAGCTCCCTCATCTGTGACAGTTCTTACTTCATACGGTCCTAACCAATGCATTATGATTTTTCCTGGATGTTGATAGATTTGTTGTCAGACATCAACACTAAGTCTCCTTCTTTGAAAGTTTTCTTCTTGATGTGTCTGTCATGCCAAGATTTGTCCCTTGCTTTCTGAACTTGTTGGTGGAATTCTTCTAGGATCCGATCTTCCTCCAGGATCAACAATTGATTCAGTGTGTCTTGTACTATGCCTCATTTTGTCATGTGTGTAATCACATCTACATGCAGACTGGGTATCATAAAATCTAATGGCACCACTGCTTCTTGTCCATATACTAGTTTGAATGGCATGTGCCTAGTTAACTTATTACATGTGGTCATGTATTCTCACAATACTGCTGGTATTTTGAGGTCTCAATCATCCCGATTGACATTATAGATCTTTGTCAGTGCATTCTCAAGGATTTTGTTAAATGATTCTACTGTTCCATTTGCTTGTGTCTTATATGGTGTGCTCTTTTGATGGTAGACATCAAACTCTTCATTCATAGCCTTAATAGTGTTGTTAATGAAATGTGTGCCTTGGTCGCTCATCAAAATTCTTGGGAAACCAAACCTAGTGATTACTTGTTCTAATAGAAAGTGTGTTGATGTTTCAATGCTACAATCCTTCACTGGTGTTTATTCCGCCCATCGTGTAAGGTATTATGTCACAATGATAATGTACCTTGATCCTATTCTTTTGGCCGGCGGGTTTATTGGTCCCACAAATTCAATTTCCCATTTTTCGAATACCTACAATGTTACCTATGGTTGCAATGGCATCTCGTCCCTTCTATTGGGTTTTTCAACCCTTTATCAAACATCACATCTATGGCCGTACTCTTTCAAGTCTCTGTGAATGGTCAACCACCATATTCCTGTGTGCAATACCTTCTACGCGGTAGCTTTTCCTGTGTAACGTCCTCCTGCTATTCCCTCATGGGCTTCTGCTAAAACCCTTGGTCTTTCATGTTCTAGCACATGTCTTCGCAAAATGCTATATGAGCCCATTTTGTATAAGTGTCCTGCGATCAACTGACAGTCTGCAATTCAGACTACCAGGTTCTTTTTATGCACAGTGTAATATTCCTGTGGCGCAGTACCTCTACTCAAGTACTGACTGATATCTGCAAAGTATTCATCCACGATCTGGACTAAAAATAATTGTGCGTCCGGAAAGTTGTCCTGTAAATTTGTAGGTTCTTTTCCATTCGTGACCCTTGATAGGTGGTCAGGTCCTGCATTCAGCTTTCCTGGGTTGAATATTAATTCAAAATCAAACTTTTGAAATAGTAATGACCATCGACATATTCTCCCCCCCAACACTGGCTTGTTGACTAGGTATTTAAGGGTTGAGTGATCTGTGAACATCGTAAAATGTTTTCCCACTAAATAATGTATGAACTTCTGGAGTGCATAGACCATAGTTAGGCCTTCTCTCTCTGTAGTTTTATAGCTATTCTCGGATTATGATAGTTTTCTGCTCGCAAATACTATAGGATGATACAAATATCCCACTCCTGGTTGTACCAAAATAGCTCCAAGTTTTATTTTTGATGCATCTACATGTACATGGAATGTCTTCTCCCAGGCTAGAAATACTAGTATTGGCGCAGTGACCATCTTTTCTTTCAGTGTATCAAGACCGTGTTGAAAATATTCATTCCACTGAAACTTTGTATCTTTCATTAATAGTTTCTCCATTGGTGTGGTGATCTGCGCGTACCCTTTCATAAACTTTATGTAATATCATGTGTGTCCCAATGTAGCTCTTAGTTGATGGACTATCTTTGGTGGTGGCAAGTTAACAATAACTGCAATTTTTGTCAGATCTCCTAGTAAACCTTGATTACATACTATATGGCCTAATAATATCCCAAACGGTGTTCCAAAGATGCACTTTTTGATGTTTAATGATATATGGAACTATCTGCACCTTTCTAACATCATTCGCAAGAATTCTAGATGATCTTTCAATAAACTATAGATTGTCCAATCGTCCAAGTATACTTATAGGAACTGGTGGATAAATTTTTTAAATGCAGCGATGACTACTTTGGAAAATATTGTTGGTGCATTCTTCAGTCCAAACGACATGATTTTGTACTAGTAGGATCCCCATTCTGTATAAAACGTGGTCTTGTGTATGTCTTCTTGTGCTATCTTGATCTTGTGGTAGCCTGAGAATCCATCAGTGAATGAATAAACTTTGTATCCTCCTATGTTCTCCAACACTTCGTCTGTGAAAGGTGTAGGGAAAGAGTCATGTAGGCATGCATCGTTCAACTTCCTCAAGTCGACGCATATTCTTCTCCTACCTTGTTTTTTATCCTGAACTACCATCGGGCTTATCCATTTTGATTCCTCCACAGGTTCTATGATTCCATCTTCAAGAATTCTATTGATCTCATCTTTAACATTCTTCTTATATATCGAGTTTAGTCTTTATGGTCACTGCCTAATAGGTCTTGCTTCAAATCTGAGTGTTATCTTCATTTCTCCTAGGTCTCCTGCTATACCGTTCATTTCTGTAAATGTTGTGGGGAATAGGTCATTGTACTCGCACAATAACTCTGTTATGATTTATACTATTTGTTTATCCCAATAGTCTCCAATGCTTTCCATTTTTGGATTCTCGACTATCTGAATGTTGACTTGCTTCACCTTGATCGATGCAACAATTACTTTTGATTCTAGTGGTGGACCTTACACTTCTCTTTCGCCTTCTGCTTCCTCTATCTGAATATCACGCGGATCGTCTTCATCCACTACTTCTTCCTGCACATGATAGCAAGACAACAGTTCTTTCAACGTCTGTTTGTTCCGCTATTGTTCTTCTATTATTAGTTCGACTTACGGTTTCATGATGAATATCACCCCTCTTATCTTCTTAAGATCTACATCTATGTTGGGGTTCTCATGCTTGAATGAGAAAGTGAGTGTAAAATTATGTTGTAGTATTGTCGAGTTCGAAGTTCCTCTGCGTAGTTCCTGGTCTGTATACCAGTTCGTGGGTATGCCTTCTAAGGTGTGTACAAAATGATGAGGCCATTCCTCTAGGGGTGTCATTTTCCATAGCATTATGCACTTATCCAAGTGTTTCGTTGGTGCCCCCTATCCATTCTACTTTTTCTTCTTGTTTCTTTTATTTTCTATGCCAAACCTTATGCACAGTAACTGCTTACATTAGTACCAGTCCTAGACCATCTTGTAGGTGTGGCCTTGAGTGCTATATCGAGTGCTAAGAGTCCCTGATTTTCTAACACTTTGTCCTTACACTGTTCCAAGAATGCTTCTAGATCATTCACTCCATGGAAACTGGGTGGTTCCCTTATCTCTGTGTCTACCCATCTTACTGCATGATCTATTATGGCGCACCTTCTTGTGGAAACTTCGTGTAGCCTGTGTTGCCAGTTCTCTAACCCTGTATATGAGTCTGTCGCACATGAATTAATGTTCCACCAGCCGAGTATCTCATATGCATTTGGGTTTACGTAATCCTCATCGTGCACAATTGTTCTGTACAACTGGTTGATTTCCCCTAAGTCTAAGCAAGTAAGTTCTACAAACCTTTCCCCTTCTGATGGGTATAATGGTGCAATGACCCTGTATTCTCCTGACTCAAATGTCATTTTTTGGGTCTTTAAATTAATTATGGCCTGGTTATCAAACACCCAATCTAAGCCAAGAAATGTTGGATATGGTGTTGTGCCATCCACTATTTCAATCACTTCAAAGTCTTCTTTAGTGCGCACTCCATCCAAGTCTACTGTTACTCCTTTCAGTCCACCAATTGGTAGAACTTTGTGTTGGTTTGCTAGTTTCAGTTGAACTGGTGAATATCCTAGTCTAGGCTCTCCCATAAATTGCCATGTCTTGTTTGATAATACTTTGACTTCAGATCCTAGATCCAATATGATATATCCCATGTTGAAATATCTCAGGTTGGCATTCAACCAGAACTCCCTACTTGTTCTTCTCCTTGTATGTAGGTGATTGACTATTTTTTGTTCTAGTTTTCCTTATGTCTGTATCCTACATTTTTCTAATACATTTTTCAATATTTTGACAACGGATGGATCATTCAATAGTTTTACACATGATTGCAAAAATCCTTTGATTTTACTTACTTGTCTCATTGGATTCATTTCTTTGGTATAATCCAACGATGGAGGCATCTCATACTCTGGCTCTCCCTTGCTTTGCTGCACAGTCGAAGTCGATGCAGTGTCTTGCTTCAATAATTATTGTCTGGATTTCTTAAATGTTTCCTTCTTGTTCTACGCATCAAACTATCTCCTTGGTTCGGAATTATTTTTCACCCACTGGTATTGTACTGGCTCTTGTCGGACTGCATCATTTCCTATTTTAGCTCCTCCATGCATAACTATGTTAATTTTTTGTCCTTCACTCCTTGCTTCAGCTAAGATCAATTGAATGTTTTGATTGTTATGATTCCTCTTTTCCTAGATCTTTACTAATAGTGTCATACATTCTTCTGTATCATGGTCTGATGCGTGACAATACATACAAGTTTATGGTGGAAGTAGACATTCCCTTGCATAGTGTCCTGGTTTTTGACAATTGTGACATACCACTGGTCCTCTACCTCTTCAAAAGCCTCCTCTCACTCATCCTCCCCCTCTGTAGCTAGCACGATCTCCTCTCAGAACGTTATACTGAGGTGCTTGATTGTACTACGCGGTATTGTACTGAGGTTGCGCTTTGTTGAATTGTGGTTGCACGGTATTATATGGTTGTTGCGCAATATTATATGGGGCTGAAACTTGGTTAAATTGTGGTGTAGCTTGCCCAGTCATCATTTCTGCCTGCACCCTATATGCGTCTGATGTCCACTCTCGCATCAAATCCATTGTTCTACAATCTTTGTCGTCATGTCCCACTGACTTGCAAAAGTTGCAATATTCACTCTTTGGGATTGTCTGGTATTATTGCATCATTGGACAATGATTACGGATCGTGACCTGGTTTCTTATAGATTTTTCACCCTAGTCCTCATGTTGGTAATGGATTTGACATTCTTGCAACCATGTACTGTGCGAATGTTGGACATTTGTTCTTGTGGTGTCCTTCTATCTTGCATGTGGTACACCAAAGGACTTCTCGTTTGTCCTTAATTTTGTTCTGGTTTAGCTGGAACATTAAGTTCTTTAAGTCCTCCTTCAGCTCCTCAATGGTTGGGTATGTCTATTGAAATTGGTTTTCATCTAGTTGCAAGGCTGCCTACAAAGCCTCTGCCTGTGTCTAAAACTTTTGTTGTCGCAATGGGTATTTAAAGTGTGGTAGCAATGAATTGACAAACATATGCATGTGCTGCTTATCAGTCAAGAGATATTTCAACTTACCTTTAAGTTGTTTGAATCTCTGATCAATCTCCCATAAGGATTCTCCTAGTTTATTTCTAATTTCTATCATATCGTTCATGCACTGATCTTCTGAACTTGGCTTTTGGAACTCATTTATCAACAATTTCTTGATGTTCTCAATCGTTTTGGTTGTCCCTGGTGGATTGTTTGTAGCTAAACTCATATACCAATCCAGTGTGTGATCCCTTAGTGTAATTGCTAGTTGTGCAAGTTTAGTATCTTCGTTTGTGATTTGTTTTTCTTCCCAAATCTTCTCACAGATAAACAAATGTTTTTCCAAGTCCTCTGACGCTTCTCCTTTGAATTCTGGTAACCTGATGGTGGGATCGTGTCATGTCATCTTGAATGCTAAACTACTACCTCCGTGCAGTGTAGATACTTGACTAGTGCTTCCTAAACTGGCTCCTCGAGTTGTTTTTCCTTGTGTAGATGTACTTCCTACTGTCTTTCTTCCCTCGAAATGCGATTGTCTAAACGATGGTGTTCACTTTGGTGTGTTAGTTGCACATGGATTTATGGGTTCCACAATGACATTAATACGAACAGGATTGTTGCATTCTCTTCCCACTCTTGGACCTCTCGTCTTCCTTTCATATGTTGCACGTAGGATTTCCTCAATTTGTTCCACAACCCATAGATCCTCTACCACTTCTTCATCACTCGCCAAGCCTTCCCTCACAGATATGGCCCTCTTCTTGGTGTTCACATTTTATTGGTAGAGTACTCCACTACGCGTCTTTCCATTTGTCTCCATGATCCACTTGATTTGGTCATCGTCCATCATGATTGGGTCCAAGGTTTCCTCCTTCTTTCCCTTATCCATTCCTCCTTCCATTTATCCTTCCATTTCTCCTCTTTCTGTCAGTGCTTCCCCCTTTCCCCCATACATGCAGGGAAGTTTAGTTGTCTGACTCCATTGTCATTACACCTTTGGTATACAACAAGATCTTAATAGAAGTATACAACTATCTAATATACCTTCCTCGAGGTACACATAGAAACTCTTTCTACGTTGCATTGTACGACTTCGCTGTATCGACTGCAAATTATGTTATAAATTCTGCTACAATACTGTCGAGCCAAAAATCTACTGCGCGGGTGAATTTGTTGTTCACCTGCTATAACTGCTCAATCTGTCACTACTGCATTTGGGTCAAATTTCGACGGCGTGTTCGACGCAATTGCCACTTTCTATTGTCAGACGACTGACAAACCTCAAACCCCCTCAAACGTCGTTTCACATGACGTCGTTTTTCCGACGACCTAATTTTCGTCGATATTGCGACGTTTCAAATGTGGCAAGAGAGACATTGCAAACGTCGCAAGAGAGCCGTTGCAAACATGGCAAGAGAGACGTTTCAAATGTGGCAAGACCGATGTTTCAAACGTGGCAAGAGAGACGTTGCAAACGTGGCAAGAGAGACGTTTCAAACGTGGCAAGACCGACGTTTCAAACGTGGCAAGAGAGACGTTGCAAACGTGGCAAGAGAGATGTTGCAAATGTGGCAAGACCGACGTTTCAAATGTGGCAAGAGAGACATTGCAAACATGGCAAGACCGACGTTTCAAACGTGGTAAGAGAGACGTTGCAAACGTGGCAAGATCGACGTTTCAAACGTGGAAAGTGAGACGTTGCAAACGTGGCAAGTGAGACATTTCAGACGTGGCAAGAGAGACGCTTCAAAGGTGGAAAGACCGACATTTCAAACGTGGCAAGTGAGACATTTCAAACGTGGCAAGTGAGACATTTCAGACGTGGCAAGAGAGACGTTCTGAAGGTGGCAAGACCGATGGAAGGAGGTATTAGCTCCGATGTGGTTGTTTTGGGAGCGACACTCTTGAACGTCGCAAGAACGACATCCATCAGGTGGCAACAGTGACGGCCAGGAGTTACTAGCTCCGATGTGGTTGCTATGGGAGCGACAATCTTGGAGGTGGAAAGAGAGACGTCTTGGATGTGGCAATAGCGACGGGAAGAGAGTGAAAGACGTCACAATTGCCACCTTTGTGTAGGTATTTAAAAAAAAAATACAATATCAATATCAAGACCTAATAGTCATTCAAGCCCAAAGGAGGAGTAAGTCATATAGATGTCGGCTAGTAACATAGTCTAGTTATTAATGCGATTAATGATGTATTTGATTCTTATATTGGAATGGAGTAATAAAAGACCCCCTTTCGTTTACATTGTGACTCTTATGTTCTACATGGATTATTAGTATGTAGGTAATTCTTTTTTTTTGTTATGATGAATATGTTGAATTGAATGTGCGTAAATGTGTTAAGTGTGTATAAGAGTTGTAGATCAACATAGGTAATAGGCCCACTCGAAAGATATCTCCCCAAAATTCTAGACTATGTGGAGTGTTAGCACTCCAAGAAACCCTTGTGGTTCCTGAGACCAAAGGTGCTTGGTAAATTAATAAATGAATGTTTTTTGTATTTTGTAAATGTGGATCAATGGGATAACTCAATTCATCTTATGGCATTCAGACATCAAAATGGTAATCAAATAAGCGATTACTCTCCAAGATTGGTTAATAAGCAAAATAACTTTGGAGTGGATGAAGAAAGATTGTTCATAAACCAGTGTAAAGTAGGGTCTAATAAACAACTAAGAAAATAATTATTATGTCATCTGATCCAAACAATGGGATAATAGCCATTTAAGGCTTGAAAACAAGATAAGAGTACAGAAGAAATATGGAAAGCCCGACGCAAAATAGAAAGGAACACGTGATTTAGTATTATGATAGAATACGAGTACAAAAATTATTACTATATCCAGTCGAACCCACTTATCTCTTATCATTCCCGGAGTTTATAGCCTTTACAATATACAAATCAAATCCTATAAAAAGGGATCTAGCGTACTAAAAATAACATAGTATAAAATTAATTGTAAACTCTAACAGAACAGATCCTTTATTAAAGGAAATCCAAACCATATCTAATTGGAGTCTTCGACAGCTACAAAGGTATTCAACACTTTGATGTGATGACAAGGTTGTTTGGATAAAGTTAAATAATGCCACCTTGAGGACAACTCACTCTTTTACCCAAAATAGATATGAAACTTCCTCATTTTCCTTTTTCTTTGGCAAAATTCAATCACATGAAGCGACTCCATTAGTCTATCCCTACGACCAAGCCGATTAGGCTCAAGTGGATGTGCGGCAATTACAAGGAAGGGATGAATATTGTAAGCGCCCATGCAGTATAAATCTGGAAGGTACGTTGCCTACATGCCCTATCAGTGGGATAATCTTCATGTCGAGGACAATGGGGTGTTGAGCGAATTTCTTGATTACTGGCCACTAATTGTTGTATATCCGATTCTTGTATTCCGGTTAGCTAGCCTTGAGACTGGAAAGGTGAACCAACAACAATGTTTCCATGTAGAGATTGGTTGCTTGATGTACTAGTATTCGTTCCAAGGGCCAAATCAGTATTCTCAATATTACTTCCACTACTGCTAGAGCTAGCAAACCTGGCTGTATTCTTACCTTTTTTTCACCTTAATATTAGCAGTTGATACAGATCTTTAGTTTGTCCTGTTATTAGATATATTGTTTGATGGAAAAACAGAGCTATTTTTACTGGAAACTGTATCTCCTAATCCAAGTTCATCAGGAAATTGTGCAGCTGCATCAACAGATGAGAAAGGCACACTTCTTGTTATCTTGGAGGCAAGCACCTAATGAAATCAACTCCCACCCAACTCAATTGAGTGTGGAGGATGACTCAATTGTGTTGATAAGTTGTTTGTTTGTTGCAATGATATTGTCAAGTTAACAATAGGACTTTGACATTGGCATAGAGTACAATTGAGGAGGCCCGAGAACATGTGACCATTGTCCTTGAAAAGAATATTATCAGAATTATCACCAAAAATCGTAGCATTATGCCCATTTATATAATACTACTTGGCATGACTCTCCACCCCAAATGTTGTCCAAGCCGTTACAGAGCTTAGAAATACTATCAAAATCCAACCAGTCGGCCAAAATTGTAAATTGTAGGGTCTTAGAACATGGATATGATTTAGGCATAACACATGCCAATGGAATAGGAAGAAGGTGTTGAACATTGAATTTGTAGACATTTTCCACTAGAACATCTTTTGAGGAAGACCTGCTATTGTTTCCACTAAGCTCAAATGCACTGGAAATTGATGGAAGCCTCACGGTAATAGTAATATTCTCGGGAAGTTCAACGTGTATAGACATATTCAATGCACGAGGGCTACCATCTTCTCCTTCATTGACAAACATGTCATCCTCATAAATTGCCTTCAATTCCAGCAACTACTCATCTTCTTGTTCCTGATCATTCAATTCAACCTGTGATTCAGACAGTTCAGGTTCATTGATGGCCAAAGAAAGTTTCAATCGTCTTATAATAGAACCTAAATCTCTGCTCTTATCTTCCTCTTTTCCACAAAACTTTGAGTTGTTACTGCTTCCAGCTGCTGAAAAGTCCTGTATCGATACTTCAGTCTCAGATATAACTTAACTTTCTGTAGCATTCCTTGGGCTGGTTGTTTGCATGCTCTCAGAAACATCACATGACTTACATTCATTAGAGAAGGTACTGGATTGCCCTAAACTGGAGGTTTCTAGAACGTCTTGATTGAATACATCAGACCTCAAAGATCTAACACCATTTCTTAAGTGAGTGGAGTATCCTTGATTTCTGATTCCATTATCTTTTGACAGCTTCTTTATATGCCTTCCATGTGCTCCTTCTATGTTTCTATTTATAGTCTCACTAAATAGCAGTGGTCCAGGCTTTGCCCTTTGAAAACTCTCATTCTCAGATTGTGAGCAGTTTTCTAAATCTGTAGCTAAGTCCTTTGCTATAGAATTATAATTTCCTTCAGTTCCCTTGGACATAGGAGGAGAGGTGAGACCCTTAACCACCAACTCTCTAGTTATATCATAGAAATTGAAATCGAATTGTTTCCAATTAATTCAAAGAACCCACACTTGCTGTAATATATCTTTGGATCATAACCCAATAAAGAAAGATGGGCAGTGTCACTTTCACATGCCAAGCCTGGCTCCACTAGATCCATAAGTCTATTGATTCTAGTATAAGCCAGAACATCCAGAATAGGGTTATGTGCAGCTTGCATAGGAATCCCAAAGATGGTATTCCAACATCTCCTAGCCATGTAGTCTTATCAAATCCACATTCATGTATGTCCTTAAAGGGCAGCAGACCACGTGGTGATCCAAGAGATTCCAACAGATCCGTTGATATGGGTATGCAGGCATCGTCCCCTGGCTTCACTATAGGGCCTTCCTGCTCCCTTAAATATGAGTTTAATAAACAACAACCATTAAATAAGAGAATAGAGCATTTATAATATATAGCTGATATCTTGATCACGATAAGGATATGATGCCTCCATAGGGTCGACGGTTTTGTTCTCTATGTGTAGTGCAACCAACAAGTTAACAAGCTGTCAAATCAACCTCGATGGATGATAAACTTATCTAAATCCCTGGCAAAGCATAATCTTACAGTGCTTGGCATCTGCGATCTCGGGGAAAATGAACGACCACGCAAAACGAGAAATAGCTATGAAGAAACCGTTATTGCTTTGGGTGAGCGTTGATACATGAGAGGAACTCCCCACCGTACGTTTGTGCCGGTTTGAAGTGTTTCAAAATACCCTGCATGGAATTTTATGTCAGTTGAATACTTATGAAGTCAAAATGTCAAGGATATCTTTTATTGACTGAAAAATTCAGTTTAAATATAGAGAGAAGTATTGAATTTAAAATATTGGTAGTTAGCCAAAAAGTTGAAATATACTAGATACCCAGGGAAGATGTTTGATCATGGACTTTGATTTTTTCAGAGGGGAAACCTAATTTGGCATACATTAGAAGGTGAAGCTTAACTTTAACAAAATATCTAAAATTTGAAACTACTGCATAACTGAATGTAATGTAGTGTAAGTGCATATTTGCAGAGGTTGTTAGGCCAAAGGTTGCACATAGAATGACCAAAACTATTGAAGTCGGTAAATTTATCTCTTCTGGATATGCCTATCAGGCAGAAGAACAAGGATATCAAAACCTACTATCTTCGGTCCTCAGAGAATGGGGAAGACCAATTGAGAGCAAATATCAATAGAGTACAGAACAAATAACATCTGTTCACTGAATTATTTTCTTTCTGCAGTATTGTAAAGCAATAAAAGAAGAGAACATACACACAATTTCAATGCCATTGCACATATTTATAGGTAAATTATAAAATGTTTTCATTTATTAATTAGGCCCACTCGAGCAGTATACTGGTTGGCGTGATGGAAGCAGACAAACATACATAAATATTTTTTAGTATATATTTTAATATTCATATACATGAACACTTTGAATTTTGAAAAAGAATGTGACAACAAAATCTTAGTTAAAAACTAAGGATCGCTAAATTATTTTCCAAAGTTCAAAGGACGACTTTGAACACAAAGGCATCCTAGGATAATCACCACCAAGGTTTGTTAAAACCGTAAAACATGTCTTCCATAATTTGTTGAAAATGAATTAATTCAACCAACACTAAACATGAAAACAATTATGCACAAGATTCAATCAAACAAAAAAGGTATTCTATGTCGAACTAGAAATAGATCCACTGTTATAAATACCCTCAACCTATCTCAAGCATTTCAAAATTATAACAACTTACAAGTGAACCATTTGAAAGACTTGAACGCATTGGTGCACTAGTGTCTGAGGATGACGGACCCTTTGTTGGTGATCCCTTTGAAGGCTGAATAATAATACTGATTTTTACTAACCCACTTGTTTTATCTACCATGTTTTTCGCCTTCGGTAGCATTGGTATTATTGCTGCAATAGGAAACCATAAAATCGGTATTAATAATCATTTGAGATGTGAAACGGTAAATAATCATCAGAAGGGGCATCCATAAGACTAAGATTGGCAAGATAGTCTGGTAAGGTCAACAAATAATGCGGAAGGTAAATATAAGGTTGAAAGGGATGCACAGTGGCAATAGATAGTCAAGGAATTGGAAATTGAAACGGCAACTCGTATAAAAACTGCAAGCTCCTTTAAAAACAAGATATTCAGAACAAGTGGGGACAGGTTGATGGGCCAGCAGGGGTTGCTATGCATGGGGTTGTGGGAGTCCATGCTTTGCTTCCGTGCAGCTTGTCTGGGAAGTACAGTGTGATCAAGAGCACCACTAGAGGCAGGGCAAGTGGGAAAGGTATCTATGTGGAAGCTTTGGAAGCTTGCATGGATGTCAACAAGGTAAGGAATGACAATCATCCCCTATCAGCTTTCATGCTTTGGGCCATTTGGCTTTACTAGGAATGATGGATTCTTTCAGTCAAGACAAGGCAGGAGCTCCTACGTTAACCTTTTACAAATTGAAAGGAGCCTAAAATAGTTATGACAAAAAATAAAAATACAAAAAAAGAAAGCAGGAGAAATTTTGTGAGAGTCCTTGAGATAAATAGTTCCCTTCCTTATGGGTTCTTTGATTGAGATACAAATTAAAACTCCATAGATAGTGGTGCAGTTGGCATCCTTCATATCTCATAACCCCAAAAATTATTTTGAATGTTGTTTGGGTCCAAGCCCAAACAATGAAAAGGGGATCAAGGCATCTTGGATTCTGATGACCTTAGCCTCGGAGAAAGTGATTAGAGAAACAAATATATATTGAGACTCAAAATTGGTGGTGGAATGGACGACATGATCAAAGAAGCATAGGGCATGAAAGATTACAGTGAGTAGCAGATCTGAAATCCAGTTTTCAATCTATACATCTTCATCACATATACAGGGAACACAACCAGTACATTGACAGTCTCTCCAAGCAGACATGTAGCAGGATTCTAATCTCATTTAGTTTCATCATCTCTGGATGGGGTTGAGAATCCTTCCTCAAGAATGATTGATATGTAAAGGAGAAAGGGTATAGATATATGTTGTTATGTAGGTTGTCTTGTTTATGTTGCTTCATTAAAGGGAATGATGACGAATTCTTTGAGAAGTGATTTTGTTATGTAAAAAGGATCCTTTGGTGCCTCCATGGCAATACATACATATCTTGGAACTCGACAAACAAAAAGGTGCACACCTTTTACAAAATTTTTATATGGAACCTTGCTGCTGATTTTGAAAGCAAGGCTTGTTGAAGCCTTTGAAGCATCGAGACCATTTGCCTTTTTTTTTTGAGCCTTTAGATGATTTGACTAGCTCATCATTAGTTCCATCCTCTGAGACCTCCTCAATAACACACTCTTGTGTAAGTGAATGCAAGTCAATAAGTCCAGATAAACCATAGCCTCGTGGTAAGTATTACATCCTAGAGAATTCAGAATATGCCCACTCAAAGCTATGAAAGACTGAATAAAAATGTACATTGCAAAAATTCAATCAAGTTGTTGGCCAAATTAACCATGAACTTGGCCTAACCATAAATAAACTAATATTAGATACACAATTATCTTACAATGAAAGCATGGAAAGGACAACGGCATCAACAAATTAATAATATTTACAAATAAATGCAACTTTTAGAGGAAAGCAATGCCTAGATACACTCTATGTGTCGTATTGATAGATAGTCTAAGACTCACCTAATTCATATGGCTATCTCGATAGGAATTAGGAGATTCTAATTATAGAACAGGGCTTTTGCAAGCATAGCAAGAATTGTTGAACAGGACACAGTTAAAATTTACATATATTTTCCATGGAAAGAATACATAAGTAAAGAAGCATCCATGGAAAAATACAACAGAAATTAGACAGTCGAAAAGCATTCTTGACCCAGCCTTCAATCCCAGCGATGCTCACCGTCCCATCAACAATTATCAAATCAGAAACCAATCCGAGCTACAGTTGCTTTGAGTGTCTGCTCCGCCATGCACTCCCATCATTGCCTCTCACGAAGCATCCAACTTGAGCACCCATCATATAGCATGCACTCCCATCATTGCCTCTCCTGAAAGACATGCAACTTGAGCACCCATCATATAGGCATTGCAGGCACCAAGAATATAATAGCCCCGCTGATGGAAGTGCTCTCTCACAATGATAAGGAACAATATAAGGTTTCTACAGCTACAACTATCAACAATCCAATGCAAATAGAAATAACCTATACCTGCATAAAGACAATAACTTATAAAGTCGAGAATGTGATTGTGCATAGTTTCTTCTAAGGCAGAACAATATGAAGATTTTTTAAAACAGTACCTGAAAATAGAGTATGAGGTCTCCCAGCAGCACTGCTACACATTCAGAAGATTGATAAGGAAGAGAACGTTGTCTCACATACTTTCTCACATTGACGCATTCATCTTCTTCAGCACCGAATCCAACAAACCTTACACGGACTTCCTGAAAAGAATGGAAAAGTTGTTGAATTTTCAGGCACAAAAGCAATAAAAGAAAATAAAGGCCTATTATGAGGCCAGGTTTGGTACAAATTACAGAATCATTTGGCTGAGTTTCAAGGCAAATTTCAATAAGATTAAGATCCGTTGTTGTCAAATTTTTAGGAAGACTGAGGTTTATATGAATCTGCATCCAAGCAAAGGACTATGGGACTTTGACACAAGTTTATGTTGTCTTTATACGAGTTTAAAGAATGTCTTTCGTGCAATTTCTAAAGATGATCTCCAGCACGAGCCTCAGAACACTTAGGCGAAGTTTAGGCCTCATTTTTTTGTTGAGTTTTCAAGTTTGTCTCGCATGGAGTTATGATCTATCTTTCGTATCCAAGCAAAGATACAAGACTGTGTACAGTGTGAGTCCCTTGACTAAGGATAAGACCTGGTTCAGTGTGAGTTCTTTGGCTGATTTTAAGGGTTGCTCTAGAACGAGTTAGGACAAGGTCAGATCTCATCCGTGGAAATTTTCAGGAGCAGTCAAAGTGAAGTTTCAGACCATCTATAAGCATGTATTACAGGCATATCTTGTGCAGTTTCAGAATTTCTTTGAGTACGAATAACAGAGGTGTGTAAGCACAGTACAGATCTATCTTGAGAGAAGATTTCTGGAGTAGATAAGCCAGCCTTCAGATCTATTTTTGGTGAGGCATCAAGGGCAGTCTTGATCTGCGATTAAGGGACTATTTTGAGGAAAGTTTTCAGGGATCATTTGGACAGCTATTGTGCAAACCTCATGAGACAAGGATGAGTTTTTAGTGCAGTGTTTTGAGCAGTGTCAGGACTGCAGAAGACTGATTTTTCTAGGCATTATAGAACTTTAACTTACCTAGGCAGTATCTCTAACCCTTCTCATATAGATGTAGCCATTACCATAAACATAGTGGAGTTTTTATTTGTCGATTATGAGATCATACCTCCTACAAGTGTCATTAGCAGTAAAAGTGTGCAAATATATTCTATGTTATTCTTGGTGCCATTAAAGGAAATTTGACTCAGTCATGAGTCTAGACAAAGTAAAGTGGATGACGTCAATCCGAAACATAAACAAGCTAGAAAAATCAAAGATGGATATGATGTAAGATGTTGCAGACTCTGGAGCATATTGTAATTACCTTATACAAAGCTGGGAGATTGGATGATGCATTGAAACCTTTATAAAGAACATGATCTCGATCTTACAACACCTACATATGTGTTGCTAGTCTTTGCGAGGATGACAGAGTAATGGTAGTTGTAGAATTGTTTAGGAAATCATTGAAGAAAGGTTATGATCTCACGATCTTACTCGATGAAAACATTTCCTGTTTGTTAGAAATGATGGGAGAGATTACATATCAATTTAGTTGACAACAGTAATAGCAAGTTCTTGAGATGTTCATTAATAAAGCCATCCATTATCTATGAAAAATCAAATTTCTGAAGTGGGGATTGTTTGATTTTGATACATAAACTTGAGCAGAATATACTCATCTGAGTACAGAGTTGGAATCTCTTGTTGTATCTCCAAGAGAACTAAACCTCTAACAAGAAGGGTCAAAGCATAGACAGCAAACAAGTGTTACAACAGGCTGGTCTCTTGGAAGAATAATTTCCACAGGAGTACACACTTTGTCCCTGTAACTTCTTGAAACCATATACAACAGACGCATTTCTGAAAGAATCATGCAATGAGAAGGAAGAGACATATCTATCTTGGAATCCAATATGTGTATCTACTTCATTTGTACATTAGGTGTGAGTGTCTCTTCTTCCCATATAGGATGTGGTTTGATAACCATATATTTTAGTCAATTGACAATCAAATTTCAGGATAAGATCTCATATGCAATCATAAGTAACCCCACTCACTTATATTAAAAGAAGGATAAACTTTATTGGCATATGAACTATGTATATTCATGGGAGAAGCTAAAGACCCAAATGAAGCATCACACATATTTCCCCTCGTTGAAGAATCCATGCAATTGAAGTTCTCACTTGTTTTCATGCAAGAATCTATACCACTCAGGCATTCACTAAGTCTGGCATTTTTTCCAAAGTACCCTCTCATGTTTTTGAATGTACTTGGATTCTCCTCCAATAGTTCCATTGTACCTAACATTTCATTGATTTTTCAAAACCTTTATCCATAAGGCCAAGTCAAGTCTTTCAATCTTGCTAGTTCTATTAGTTGCCCATGGAAATCAAATAATTTCCC